>JAQFYP010000102.1:0-37978 GCA_034694865.1 Bilobella braunerae
GTGCCTGGACACGACGGGCGAGGTGACGTAGGCGGTGGTAATTGTTGATATCGCTTTTACCTTGTGGTCTGTCAGCTGTTTTTGGCAAAAGTCGTTAATTGACTTGTAGTTAAGTTAATTAGCTGTACCTTGTTGAGCAGCAGCTGTTGATTAATATGGTAATTAACTGTGGATTGAGCGTATCACTTGATGATTAGTTAATTGCTTCCAAGTTCAGCCGAGTCCAAGGAATGCCAGCTTACGAGTATTCCGTTGTGGCTTTGAAGGAACTTAATGTTAACGCCAATTTGTGAATCCTAGTTAATCAATTAGTTAATCAGGAGTTCATTAATTTCACATTAGATCAATTCCTGACTTAATTTGGAAACTTAATCAGTTTCTCATTAGACTTAATTAGATGTTAAAACAGAATGATGACTTGGCATTATTCATTTTACACCAAACTGTTCATGGACCACAACAGGAACCATCTACTATAAAATTTGTTTCTGGCGGAGGAAGAAGAGCTCTAACACATGTTGCGACCTTTGTTGTCTTATCGACCCCACCAATTGAAGCAATTGGATTCTCGATTCTGCTTTGGAGAAGAGAGGACGTGGTTTTGAAATCTCTGTTTACTTTATTAATTCCAAAAAATGTCATCCTCAAATCTATTTTCTTATATCTCCCTAAAAATGAACTCTGTAACAAAAATTTGTAAATCTTCTTTCAGAATTTATGAGTGTGTTCCATGGACCTAGTGTCCCAAAAAATAATAAATCAATCAAAAAATAAATTGAAGCAATTGTTGCAACAGAATTTGCCTTGAATTGTATCAAAAACGGCAGCGGCCAGGCCAAGATGAAACTTGTATTGCGGGAGTTGAGTATAATGAATTACAATTTGGTAAATATATTAAGCATTATTGGTACCCTAAATTTAATAATGTTACGCTAATTCTATTTATACGTTTTTAAGTTTTTTTTCCAAATTCTTGATTATTACACAGCTTGCAAATTCAATCCATATTGGCGTTGGGATTGCTACAAATAGTACAACAACCGTGATTGTCTTGGAATCATATAATTGTCATAAATTTTTGTAAGCCCAAACGGCAATGCAATTTGCAAAATGTTGTATTAATGTTTTAACATATCACTGAATTAGTAAAATAAAACAATATCTCTTGCAAAAAAAAAGTTAAGCCACTCCGATACGCCCAATTCTAAATCAGTGGAGACATTATCCTTTTACGCCATTCAAAAAATACATCATCTATTGGTTGGTATTGATTTTGAAATTTTTAAAATGTATATCTCGAATGTTGTGGAAAACAGTTATAGTAGTAGAATCAGTCCAAATTCACAAAAAAAATTAATGTTAAGTTGCACAGATGTATTTTTATTTTGATAGACTGTTTGAAAAAGCTAGTTGAAGGAAAACAGGAAGGTGGTAGCATTTTAACTGTGTAACTACAATAAAAACAATAATGTTGTAATATAATTATTATAATTATAATTTTGAAAACTTGCACATGAAATATATTTCGTATGTTTTTGTAACATACTCCGAATCGTAAGATGACCATTGCAAGGCACAATTACAAGTTCGTAAAATTTTAATGGGTTGGAGGCTAGTCTAACAATAGCATTATAAGGATTTGCAAACAGTTATCCTAAAAGACATGTATACAACAACACAATTATACTGTATAAGTTTGTACAAGTACATCTGGACATAATGAGAACCAATTTTTATTTTCTTTTTTATTAGTAAATTCCTTAAATTATTCAACGCATGGTTTAATTTTAAGAAATTTTTTTTAAGGAATTAATACTTTTTTCGACTACAGTCGACTATTTTTTTTTAAGTCTACTCGAGAAGCATTATTTGTTTTCTAATAATGATTTGCCGCCTTATTGTGGAATTAATTTGGTGTGCATTAATTTTTTAATTCCAAAATCTAAATGTAGAATAAAATTTAATTTAAATAATTAAATGTTAATTTTTATGATTTTACATGCTTTACAATCAATTATGACCCAAGACTATATAGCAACTAGTTTAGATATTTTTTATTAATTGCATTATTGCCATGCCATTTTGTGTATGTAGGACTCACGCGTCACCAGAAAAGTTTTCAGAATAAAAATAATCATCCTCGTTGAGATGACATTTATCAAAAGGCGCATTCTTGACTAGGGTCTTACCAGGGTCACTATTACTAAGAAAAAGTGCTGTTGGTCATTAGAAGTAAGTTTAATGTGAGTTGCATTAAGACAAGTTTACTTTTTTGGACATGTTGCTCTCTGCCAAGTATGTGTAAAATTTATTATTAAAATGCTTGCCTGCTTCCATATTTTTTTCTCTTAGTGATCTATTGTTTGAAAATTTACTATAAACTATACAAACTGTGCAATAAAAAATCATTTTTGATCAATTTGTGCGAAGGAATTTTATTAGTTTTGGTCTATATATTTTTTTAATATTTAAATACTTTTCTTTCCATATCTCATTTCTAAGAAGTATCATTAAAAGTGAAACAAAAGCAAGACTTCGCCCAAGGGTAATTTGTTTACCTTGTTTGTTTATAATAGGGATTCATGGCTTCTTTTATGTACTTTTTTGTGTGATAAATTTCTGGAGGAGCCCGAGATAGCTACCCTAGAGTAAACGGGACCATATTGCTTACCACGTGACCCACTGTCAATGGCAAAAGGAAAGAGAGTGAAGTTTTCTTCTGTTCCAGTTTCATTTCGCTTCTATTTCAGTTTAGAGATAAAATAGTTTCACGCAACAAAACATAAGGTCTGACGTAAGAGTTCTGCTACAAATCACTGTTGCAAATAATTCGCTTTAACTGGTGGACACTTGTTTTAAATCCTATTAGCCACTCATTTCCATCACGAGGTAAGTCTAGGTCTCTGTTCCCTTAATTTTAAGAAGACATTAGAAAATTGAAACTGAATTCTTACTTAATGCATTCAATATTTTCTGAAAACCTTATTTATTATTTATAGCCTTATTTATTGAGCTTAATAACCCAATTTCTCAAATTCTCATTAATTGCATAACTGTATGACTGCAATTGTATACATCTTTATGTTTTTATTAATTTATGAAACCTTTTTGTTATAAAGGGAAATGAATACTTTGGAACCAAAAAAGAAGGGAACGAAGGGGGTATATTTTGCATTTGTGTGCAAATTTTGTAAGACAGTATTTACATCCGTTCCGGATATTATAAAGCACAAGTTGAAAGAGCACGTGAAAAAGCAACATGTGCCAAATTCTACTAGTAAGGTTCTTTAATTTTAAATATTTAATTTGATCAGCAAATAGCTCAAAATTTTTACACTTTATTATTATACAAATCAACGTATAATTTTTAGAGGGTACAGATGCAAAACCAGATAATGAAGAACATACTGCACAAATGGCGGAAAACGTTGATGAAGGCGAAATCGATGTTGCATCGAGCTCAAATGGTACACAAGAATTAGGGTAAGCACGACCGGTTTAAAAAGGCTTGTATATATAAAAAAAAAATTGTGGTGCAAAATATGAATTAATTTATTGGGCGCAATCAAAATAAAATGGTATACATAAAATTTGCGTTCCATATTATTAACAAACATTATTACTTGTTCAATTCTCCCTTTATCAAATTTCTGCAGATTCAATTTATTTTACAATTTTTGATTTAATTTTTCAATTTTAATTTATATCTCAAGTCATTATCCTTTAGTAATTTAGGCAAAATTCAAGAGTGAAATTTAAGTTTAATTAAGTTTAAATTTTAACAAAATTTTAAATATTTAAATGTATTACCTATACCCTTAAAGTAAATTATTTTGTACTAATTTTCAGGCTTCAAATCAAAAGTACTTTGTCTTTAAATGCACCGCCCCGCGCAACTTACTCGTGTCCAAGTCTTGCAAATCTTTTCAACGCACAGTCAGAGTCTGCGTTACAACCAATAAATTTGTCCAAACAAAAGAACCGAATGCGGAGGAAACGTCGTTCACTCAACGGTTACCGCTGTACAGAATGTTCCAAATTATTTGACTCTGTTTCCACATTGGATAGACATAGACTTCTTCATACGCGACCTTTTCCATGCCAACATTGTGCCAAACGGTGGCCGTCCGCCGCTCACCTTAACAATCACGTGGATCGAGTGCACACCGGCAAGAATAAAGAGGTTGAAGCTCACAGGCTATCGCCATCCAAAATATATCCCTGTTCAATGTGCCCGTTCAGCACGAAGATATACAAATCTCTGTTCACTCACAAGAAGCAGCACGGAACACAACATCAATACAAGTGTACCGAGTGTACATGCACTTTTACCACGCAAATCGGTTTATCCCGCCATAGAATTTGGTCCCACCAAAAAACGTTACCTAAGCTAAAAGCGACCCAACTGGTAAAGGTAAAAAATAACGTACAAAAAAGTAGCAAAGTTGCGTGTACGCTCTGCTCCAAAAGCGTAAGTGCAAGAGGAATTACAGCACATAGAAAACTGTACCACCCTAGGGAACCGCCTTACGTATGTATGGAGTGCTCTTTCAAGTCAAAATGTCAACCTAACATGTGGCGCCATAGGCGTAGCCACAGTGTTAGAAGCAAATTTAGTTGCCCGCATTGCACTGCTTCTTACGACACACTTCGAAAAACCAACTTTCACATTCGTAGAGTACATCCAAATTATGAAGTCATAAGTACACCAGAAGTAAATGGGCGAAGAACATCAGCAACGAAAGACAGTGCCAAAACGGCCGCACCACGTCAACACGCCTGCAACGCTTGCCCAAAAAAATTCCGCCTCCAGTGCCAACTAAAAAAACACTCTGTCGTTCATGCTAAAGCGTACAATTGCAAACATTGTCCTCAAAAACTTAACTACGCGCATTCGTTAAGGATTCACGTAAACCAATTTCATAAGCAGACTATTGTAAAAGACGATCTTTTCCGCTGTCCATGTTGCCCCATGCTACTGGCGAGTGCATCAAAACTTGAATTACATATCAAAATTTACCATCCAAGATATAAGTTTTATGAATGTCAGGAATGTGCCTTCAAAGCAGCCAATCAGGTAGCTCTTCGACAACATAGCGTCATACATAGGATGAGTAAAAGATGTGCTTCAATTGCGTCTCATCGCAATGCTACCATTCCGGAGTTAAACAATAGCAACACTGTTGGAAAAACCAATCACAAAGGGTCTCATGCCGCAAAGATATCACGTGGTCAAGAGTCAAATCATGGGGTAAAAGTATCTGTGAAGTGTCGAATTTGCTCGATAACGTTCCCAACTCGAAAATCTTACGATTGGCATTTTTTGCAAAGACACCGCAATGAGAAACCCTATCAATGTGTGCAATGCTCAGCAACCTATAGATCCTATCAAGGGCTTCAAAATCACGAAAGTGTACATTTTTTTGACAATGAGCGTTGCAATACCATTCTAAGCAACAGTGACATTACATCTGGTTCAAATGTAGTAACAACTCAAAACGACAATGGCGAACCAACTGCAGGAACACTATCAAACACAAATAAGGTAATGAATGAAAATAATTGTGCCGTTCTACATTATTTATATTCATTAAAATTACACACTGCATGTGACAATTGCTTATACAGAATTTTACAACATTAAATCGCCAGTAGGTGTCAAAATCTTTCAATTTCTACAACTAATCGTTTTTGTATTATTTCCAGATCCCTGTTGGTAGCACAATAGAACAGTTAACCTTTAAATGCAGCGAATGCCCGAAAAGGTTTGGTTACAAAGCAGCTCTCGTTATACATAATCGTACATTTCATTCCTCTTTATTTGTCGAAATGGAGTAAACAACAAATGCTTATTAAATAGAAAAGATATATAATTACAATTACAAATGCAATAAACAAATTTATTACACTCAATCCTAAAAAAATCTATTAAGCACTTCTTCGTACGGCACAGTAAAATTAACAAATTGTTTATGCTTTAGAGTATTTTTTTCAAGTGTTGTTTTATAATAACAACGAAAATAATTTTGTGTATTTTGTGCTAAGGTGTTTTCACTAAAAATTCTTTCAATAGTACATTTGCATAATAAGGAAAAGCAATTGAAAGCAAATTCGAACAAAAATAATTAAGATAATGTAAATTTAAGATATGATGTTTATCGTAATTCGTCCTATATAAACTAAAATAGCATTACTAGATAATAAAAACTGATCAACTTTTTTTTGTGGCTGATCGGGGGATTTGAACCCCCGTTCTCATGCTGGCTAGTGGAGAGAGCCACTCTAGCTCTAGCCGCTATGCCAACCCCGCCAACAAAATTTGTTCCATATGCCGCGATCATATAATGTTGTAACCATAAGTAGGCGAAACTCGTATTTTTTGCCCATTCAAGTTGCCAATTCTATTTGCACATATTCCATGCTTTTGCAATGCCACCTACTACTCAAAGCTAAATTAAACCCAACTTGCTTCCATTTCAAGCCTAAATTTATTAAGCATAATATGTTAACTTTAGTAAGCTAAGTGGTTAGCGGAACATCTGTTTGTGTATCACATTGAAGTAAAAAATACCATCATCCCCGAAGGGCTTGTCCCACCAGATCTATTTTCGAAATTAGCTTTTACATTGTCATAAAAGGTATTTGCACATTAAATAAGTTGATTTTTTAGTTTAAAAACAATTGTTGAAAATTATAATTAGGTTTTGGGCTATTTGGATCGGGTCACCAACGTAAACTAGACAAAATCGACATCAACATTCTATACACAATAAATCTAAAAGAAGCATAATTGAAATTGAAACAATTTTAATTTCAAAGCAAAGTTTTTTTGGTATTTCTTAATATGGAATTGTTCCTAGATTTGTCTAACGTAAGTCACTGTATTCTACGAGCAGCGAGGAATGTTATTCAACATAATTTTCAACACTCAAAACAGAAATAGAAAAAAAATTGGCATAATAGAAATCCTTCAGAATTTGCATATTTTATGTAAGTTACGTTCATAATTCTTGCAGTAATTAAAAATGTAGTTACGAAACATCTCCTGTTTTAGCGCAAAAGTTTTAAATCTCATTGCTCAAAATTCAGCTCTAAAACAAGTAGACGAACAAATGTAACGGTACGTCACTGGCAAGAGCATAATTCCTATAAATTTGCTTTCCCATTGCATATGTTAATTATTGTTTTATTTCTGCATTGTGGTTTCAGAACCGCAATGAATTTATTCCGAGTAGTAGTTATACTTTGTTGTGCTGCATACACAAATGCAGTACTAAAACTCCTAAAGCAAATCAACAACTTTACGAGGCGAGGAAGCTGGGGATTTGCTACATTTCGTTCGCGATGATAAAGATTGGATAGAATTCGTAACAACATTTTACAATTTTCATAAACATATGCTTAACAACCACACCCTAGAAATAGGAGAGCTCTTAACGCACCATCCCGTACATACTAAATACAAGAAATGCCATTTATTTTCAAACAAATTAATAAATTAAAATTGAAAATATTATAATTGAGTTATGGTTTTGGGAACAATACTAATGATATCAAAACCTTTTACATAAGTGTTGTAATCACATTTTCAGGCGGATGATATTGCCTCAAAATTAAACAAGAATTATCCGTACCCGCCAAATTCTAAAGAATTTTCATCTAGCGGATATGGTCTTTTATATCATCTTGCAGAGGGCAAAGGTGGTATTACTGTGTTTTCTTATACATTACACAAATTAGCCAAAGATCCATGCCAAGAAGATGTTGAGCAAATTTATTACTCACATTTGGAGAAAATTTTCAAGCAGCATCATACAGCTAGTCCAATAAGGTTTGAAGGTTGGATTCAATATGAGACTAGCCCATCAAATTGGGCTAAAGTGGTCATGCTAGGGGAACTTACTTCCAACTTTAATAAAACGCACGTAATAACACAATTTAAAAACGTTTACTTAATGTAATTTAAGCCTTAATGATTAGGTTAGGTTTGGGCTTAGGTTTTGGAATACCAAGTGTTTGATCACTGAATACTTGCAATGCAATTTAAAACTGATACATTTTGGTGTACTTTACAGCTCATGTCCATTGATACTGAAAGTCTACATTTTGGAATAGCGTACAATAAGAAGACTAAAACGTTGGTTACGGTTATAATTTACAAAAAGAGAAGTAGCGCTGTACTGAAGTTTCCAGTTCAAGATATTGCAAACATAATACATGAATTTGTTACCTCGCACAAAGCTATACAGAATTCAAACTCAGAAACTGAGCTACCACCAAGGGTAAATAATTGAATTACTTATCATTTATTTATTGGTATTAAACTTTACGTTAATTTCTGTATAAATATTAGTGCATCAATTTATTTTCAAGGTATCGTCGTCACAGTCAGCGAATGACTTTGCCGCATTCATTCTACATCAAACTAAGCAGAAAATCCCAAAAGAAAACTCGCTACCACAAACAATTTCCGGCGGAGCAAGAATGGCTCCGACAAATTTTGCGACGTTTGTTGTTTTGTCGACTACACGTATTAGTGCACCAGAAGCTGTACATTTTGCACTAGAATTTATTGCAAGTGTGGCCAAGGATTTGCCCTGCGATCCTCTGACAATAAAAAACATGCAAGCTGGTGCTGCATTTACAGAGTTGTCTGGGATTAATTTGTATTCGGTAAAATAACATCTACATTTCAAACAATATGCCGTTAAAAAGATGTATGTTGTTTTAAACGTAATGAATAATTTTGTTTAAAAACGTAGATCCTGAGTACAGAAAACATAAACGTGGGAATTGCACAAAATAGTGCGGTGACTGTGGTGGTCTTTGAATCCCAGAATACGGGTGGGCAAGCCCTACGATGAAATTTACTACATCGAGTTGTATAAATTTATGTTATGTATGAATGTTTTCCTCATAAAAATACTTTTTTGTTGATTTGTTTTATGAATCTGATAATAAATAATATTCTGATAATAAATCTTTATGCTATCAATAAAATAATGATTTATTGTTTAAAATCGCATAAATACATTAAGATAGCCTATATCAAATTACAATTGGAGGTCCCTTAATGTTCCTGCTGCCTTTAGCGAGTTTGTATGGTTCTTTTATAAAAAAAAACAATTCCATATTTTGTATCAAGTTATTATTAAAACGTAGGTTTGCATATTTTTTTTTACATTTTTTTTCTGAATTTAAACTTTATTTTTCAGTCTTACAATATAATTAAACCCAGGAAGATGTGCTAAGAATTTTTTTAAATGAGTGAATTTCAGAGAAAATGCCTATTTTTCGGAAAATTTAACATTTTTCTTGACTATATAAAGTTATATCAAATATTGGTTGCAATAGAGATATATCTCCACCAAAACAAATTACTACTATAATCAGTTGAAGTCGTCACTGTGAAAGAAGTTGGGTCATTGTTTGCACTTGTGGTTATCCGGGAAAAATTGAAGGCCAAGCTCTAGGTTAAATTTGTTTCCTTTTGTTTTGATAATGACTAGCGAATACTTGGCAAAAAGGAAGAAAATTCGTGACACCAGAGAAGCATAAAATAGGTTAAAGTTACATTTGCTTAAGTAAAATCTACATTGAGATGAGTCGACTCTCTGCCAAAACAAGCTTTAGTAAGGATGAACTCACGGATCGTATTCAAGGATGCATTTTTGGTAAAAAAAACTTGATCCATAGCATTAATACTTAAATTAAACGAAGTGAACAGAGAGGGTTTCCTTTCTTACAAGCAACTTCTGGTTTGTTAGGAGCGGCTTTAGGAAATGCATTCGGCTTTCAAACTTATTTGCGAGGAACCGAAAAAATCCGACATGCTTTTGAATTTGGACCAATTAAATTTGGGTAAACTTTGATTTTTCATACCATAATAATTCAAATGAATGCATTTTTATGCTAAAACGGTATGATAATCTCAACCATTTTAATTCAACCAAAGATTGTAATAGGTTAGCAAAAAAGACTGAAGCTACTCAAAAGAATTTAGTTGACTTCACAGGAGATACAGGTTAGTCAAAATTAAACAGCTTTGTATTGAGTAGAAATTTTTTTATTATGTATTTATTGAACTATAAAAAATCAAGTTAACATTAATATTTAAGTCATTTTTTTCTGTACTAAGTAAGTGTCGGTGTGTAAAATGTATTTTAAATAAAAAAAAATGTTGCAGATCAACTACTAATTATTCTGCAAAGTTTACTTGCAAACAAAGGAGTTTTGGATCCCGCTAATTTCGCTTTCCGCCTTCATCATTGGAGCCTCAATGGTTTTCCAGAATTAGGAAAACCGCCACGTGAACTCGGTTTGACAGTACATTCAGTAATCAGGCACGGAGAATTTTTGAAACATCCTCACAAATCGGCCTACGAAGTATGGAACGGGAAGAAACGCGTTTTGGCGGCAAATGGAGCCGTCATGCGCACTGCGGTAACAGGCATTCCATTCTTCTGGAATGAGGTACAAGTGACAGAAAATGCGCTAAGTGCTGCAAAAGTGACGCACGCAGATCCACGCTCCTACGTCAGTGCCCTAGTTGTGTCAATCCTTGTCAGTCGAACCCTGTCAGGCGAGAGTCGGAAAACTTCGAAAATACCGGTTGCTAACGACCGTGCTCGACTGATCGAAGTTTGTTTACAAGGAACCGAATACCACATGAAAACAGCAAAACCAGATCCAGTTCCAAACCTGGAATCGAATTTGTTTCAGACAGAAATTGAATATAACAACGGATTTTTTAAAAAGTTTTTAAAGTATACTAAAACTAAAAACTGCAACGCACTGGCAAACACATCTTGTAATCAAATATTCGTAGCTGACCCTGAAATGGAAGAAATTTGCCGGCAAGTTTTTCAAGACTACAAATTCCTGTTTGAACAAAACCCATTCTACAAGCGTCAGAAAAAGCCATGGTTTGAAGAAATGAAGTCACACTGTTTTCCAAAGTCACTTGCAGATCTAAAACTAAATGACAGTAGGCGCGTTGGGTATACTTTCAAGTGTTTGGGAGCTGCAGTCTATGCGTTTACAAGGCTACAAAAAAGAAAAGTTAGCAGCGCTGAATTTTTTAAAGCGCTTATTGCCGAACTAGCACAGGAAGGTGGTGACGCTGATACAAATTGCGCTGTCGCAGGAGCACTTCTGGGAACAAGAATAGGCAAAAGAGGACTTCCGACTGAATGGCTCAGTTCGCTTGAAAATTGTGAGTTTTTGGAACAGATTTCCATGGAATTGTGCTATATGGTTATGGAAGAAGCTAAAATCTAATTAGAGCTAGTATTGCAATTTAGCTTATTAACTCCCATATTATTATTGTTTGTGATCTTTGTTTTAGTTTAGTTAATTGTCCATGCATTTGATACAAAAGCATTACACTTTTCAAAACGATTGAGCACAAATTCAATTGGAAAATATAACTCAAAACAAACATTGTACCATTGTAACATCAATTAAAAATCAAATTCACAAAGTTACAAAAAATGTTATAAAAAACTTACAAATCACTATTACATATAAGTATTATAACTAAAATACATTTAGAATAGAAAACAAATTGCGAAAAAATTACTGTATTGCAATATACAGAAATGTAAATTTAAATCTCCAAGCAAATTTGGAGCCGTATACGCATACTTAGTAAACATAATAACTTACTCAGTATATAGTAATACTAGCTGCACCCTGCCGCTTCGAAGTTTCTCGCAGTCAGAATTGTCCAACCGGAAATAATAAATGACAAACCCTGAAATCCAGAGCTATCCAAGCTACTCTGACAATAAACGTTGGAAAAATGTTTGCTAAATGTAATCGAAAAGTAGTTTTTGATTAAGGTTTGATCCTAATCTACTCCAGCTATTACATCTACCTTCCTTATTTGGGAAAGATTACACCTGTGGCTCAAATATTAAGTGCTAGACAAATTTTCGCGGAAGGTATAAAAAATAAACGTAGCCATATTTGACCTTTGACCTTTGTGAACCGGAAGTAGTTTAATGAGTTTTATCCTAAACGACCTCGTGTTCCAATTTCATTTAATAGACAACATGGCGCCTGTAGCTCTAACTTAAGACATGAAATATAATGCGATGACGGGAGAAGAATTGAACTTTGCGACACGTTTTTATTTATGAGTTTAACCATAAATCAGTCAGATGCCAACTTCATACATGTGCAAAATATTCGCTTTTTGTGGAGCATTATTTTCCGTCGGTATTTACTGGGTATGATAAACCAAGTTACAATTCTGCAAATTTTAATTTTTGACATTTGACTCTGGAAAAACCGGGAGACAATTTTGTCCGAAGGTTTAGCTTCACCCAAACCTCATTTATGTGCAAAATTGGGTACCTGTAGTTAAAGTCGTATGAGTAGAGTAAGACAGAAGACGCTAAAATTTGAGGCATTGTGAGATTTGACCTTTGACCCTGGGACAATCTGGAATGTTTTTGCCCAAGCTGCAGCAATACATAGTAAAACATGCAAAATATTGGACATGATGACATTTGGCCTTTGCCCCAAAAAAACTGGAAGTATATTTGATCCGGAAATGCACATAAACCAACCATTCGTTTGAAGAAATCAGCAAAACATTAAAAACGTAGAATAATCTAGAAACAGTTTTGTTTATTAGAGTTATAATCATGCGAAATGAAAAAAATTATTAACTGTAGTTAAGAATTACAGTCAAATTAGCCAATTGCAAATTGGCATTTAAGTGTCAATCAAGCATGAGTGGCCTAGTTTTTTTATTTTTAATTTTTAAGCACTAGTTAAATTACTAAAAGTGAATTATACCTTATTATTCTACATAGCTCCTTTTACATGTTACTTACTTTTTAGAATTTCGAAAAGTTTATTTATTCAAGTCCTTTCACTGTTTTTATTTAAATTCCACTAAACAAATGTTTTAAAAAATTCAAATGCCTCTGTCTTTTGCCAGCGTTTTTCCGGCCTTCGGTGTTCTCGTAGGACTTGGTTTACCAAATGATTTATCTACCAAGGGAAATTAAACATTTTTTTAATATTGGCAAAGCTACAGACGACCGCCGCGCAGGACTCAACTCCGCCGACGTTCAAAATAAAACTGCAGAGGACGACTATATAATTAGTGAGACAACTCAAAATTTTAAAATTTTGATTTTTTCTTTGCAAATTTCAATTATTTTTAAATCTTTGGTATGGGATCAGCGGAAGCCGTAATAGCCGATCGGATTTCACGTTACAGGACGTGAATTCAGAAATCGGAAATTAACCTTCAATACACACTACAGTCTACAGTTACACAATTGTAGAACCAAAAAACACACGGTTAGAGAAATCAACAAAATTTTTAAAAAAAATTTAAACTTCTCTGAAAAAAATTTTAAACAAACTAAATCTCTCAAACAAATTTTTAAACAATCTAAAGCTTAGTTAAACGTATTGTTTCAGACAGGTGTTTTAAATCTATAATTTGCCTTAGGCGAGACAAGCGACCTCTAGCCCATGAGCGTCGTGCATGGCAACATACGTGACTACGATGGGTGGGCGTAAACTGGAGTTATTCAAACTAGGGATGGGCACGTTTCGTTTCTGGGAAAAAAAGGGAAATTTCACAATAGAGTAGTGTTAAATTTATTTATAACGTATTTTGCTTTATAAATGTTTTCGATTACTGTCTTTTTTGATTTATACTTATTGATTTTGTTAAAAAATTCGTAAGCATTGTAACCTCATACACTTCTTAAGAAATACAAGATAACGTAATTTTACTTCAATTATCATGATACATAGACACTTTGAAGAACGGTGTGTATCCTGATTTACTATAGTGCAGGATTTTTCTAAGTATAATGATTTTTTTATACCAAAAGTTTTACCGAAATACTAATTGAAAAAATTCTATTTCCATTTTAACAAGATTACTTATTATTCATTTGTAAATATGAATCATAAACTTATTGATTTTTTTAACGTTTCGTGTATAGTATGGACGAAAATTTGACTTCAAGCGCCCACTGTACCACACCAATGGAATTTTCTACCGTTTCCGTTTCCTTTCCGTTTCGTTTCGTTTCCGTTTCGTTTCCTTTTTCAAAAAAAAAATTCGTTTCGTTTCCGTTTCTAAATTATCCGTTTCGTTTCCGTTTCCTCGAAGAAACGAAACGAAACGGAAACGCCCATCCCTAATTCAAACGTTTTAAAAATTTTAAAAACTGCCGCGGATACTAGCAACCAGCAGTTCATCAAAACCAAAAATCTATTAGCGCCAAATTCAAAATTTCAAAAGATTTTTTTTTTGTAAAAGTCTAAAACGTGTTTTGACAAATATCAAATTACAGGGAACCATGGTGGTAAGTCATAGGTAATTTTTTTTTAACAAGGCCGACAAGCCTGTCCAAGTACCTGCTTCATTTTAACGTTTACATTAAAAAACACAATGTCCCCTCGACCTCCAGGCATTTTTGAGCTAGTTTTCAATTACTAAAAAATCTTAAATTTTTCAAAATTTTTAGAAAATTTCAGCATTTATTTATGTCAAATTTAAACGTTAGACCATTTTTGACGCTTCAATAATCACAGCTGGCGTTCGACACGGTCTAAAACGCACGGTAAAATCAAAGTATGAAGTGAACCTTAAGCACGAAATATCGACCGAAATATGCCATTTTAGCGCATGTTCCACGTGGGCCTCACTATCATAATCATCGTTAGTGAGCACCCTTTCACAAAAATACAATATCAGGTCAAAACAACGCTGGGAAAGGGCAAAAGCCTTTGTATTTTTTAAACATTTGAAAAACCTAATGAAAATTAAAAAATAAACAGAAAAAAGTCAGTAAACAAACTTTTCAAAATTCCAAAAAGTTAGCTACACATAAGAGGAGCAGTTAGAAAAAGTTTTAGTTTTAATACTTTAATAACAACAATTAATCATTAAATAAAATTTAGGTGATGAGTTCATGGCGTTAGCTGTTATCCATGCGTTGATTTTGCAAACATTTTGAAAAAGTTGGGTAAATGAATCTTATTGTAAATGAATTTTCTAAAATATTTTAAATTTCATGTTTGACAAAGGTTGTTCTAGATTTTAGGCAACGTTGATGCGGAGGTTTAGTGTCAAAATTTTGTGATTTGATGTATTAAGTTTCCCCACTCTTTGTTAATTTGGCCCAAAATTTGACATGTTTTTTTTATGTCAGTCCTATCGAAGGATAATCGAACTGCTGACGTGCCGTTAACTTAAAATAGAAGGTGTGCCTTCCTCTTGTAGTTTGCTACTAGTACTTAATACGTCTTTGTTCAGTGTGCACTTAAGTGTGTTATATCACGGCTTAGCACATTCGATTTCGTACGTAAACATGTACACAACGGAAATACAAATTCTGCGTCATATTTACAGTATCAATTCTGCGCCACGTTGCGCAACATTACACATAACTTCAATCATGCCTGCAGATATACCTTTATTACACAACTCAACTTTTCCTACGATACTATCTTACATCAAAAATTCGACGCAAGGAAGTTTCTTTGATCGAGAATACAGTGTAGACGATATTATAAGCTCCATTTTCTTCGGCCTCCTGCGACATACTCCGAGCTGCCTCATGCAGCTTTTGTTCCTGCGTCAACAAGATGACGTACGTCAAATTAGAAACCGTGTCAACGATATTTTATTGTGCAGGCTCGCACGCCCAGCTGCCGACTTTTTTGTCCTGATTGGCCCAAAGAAAGTAATACGGGCGTTTGCTTCAAGTCAGTTTGGTAGAAACATTCGATTTAAATATGGGATTTTCATTGACAACTCACGCACGACGTACTACAAATTCAACAACTCAACAACTCAACTTCTCGCAACTCAAATTCTATGAATCACGTTTTTGATAGGCGTTGCGAGGGGCGCAGGAGTCTATTTCTCGCTAATTGAGGAAGCATCACTACGTTACAATTTTACGTTACCGTCGGCTACGCCCAATTCCGCGGCGCAGCGGATTATGTCAAGAACGGCGTTTGGTACGGGGCCGTCGGTGAAGTATTTAGGCGCCAAGCTGAGCTTGCCTTTGGAACTGGGATAACCGTACACCGCCACTTTGTCGTAGACCCCTCTGCGACAATTTCCTACTTTGGCCGCGCCTTCTACGTTAGTGCGCCGCAAGTCACAAGTAGCTGGACCTCGGTCTACAGACCCTTGGACCCATCAATAAAGCCCTTATACTATCCTCACTGTTGATAGCCCTACCGACATATTACGCATGCGCGAAAGGGTATTACACCTTTCACAGATACTATCTACGTTCGAATGTTCAGCTATTCTCTGCCGTGGGAATCACGCTTACATAAATACTACTACGACAGGGTACATCGATTTGAAGTTGGAAGGGTGCGCGCATGAAGGGCCTGTTTGTGGTGTGGGCATTTAGTGCCCTAACCCTAGGGACTGGTTACCGGTCGAAACTTGTCCCGTTCCTAACATCACGTGACAAGGAGCCTTACCCTAGGACACATAGGGCCCTTAGCATTTCCCCTTACACAATATAATTTCGCTAATATGGTGGGATCCCTTATCGACACATGGTCGAGTCGAAGGATGAAATGCACAAGAGATTCTTACGGAAAATGCTTATCGTCCACTCATCTACAGAGTGCGTCCTCAAGGCCATTTTGCCGGACCACTCGGCCTGCCTCGACTTTAAGTTAACGTAAGAGTATGTCATTGGCACAAATGCGACACTGTATGCGCATGCGCGAAACGATGTGCTCCTACCCTCAGAAGACAGTGACTTCGTTCTTAACCTCGTTGTTACGTTCCGGTAGCAGTCGCCCGTGGTCGAGTCCTTCAATTGCATTATCCTGAGTTGCAGCCTACCCTCCATTTAAAAGGAGAGAATAAGGAGACAATGACGGAGAAGCAGTACAAGATACTTGAGATCATTCAGTGGCAAATTATTTGAATGCATTTTTAGTATATTTTCCATCTTCATTGAGCATTTTTTGTTACAGATACTAGCTACGCTGCGCCGTCTCAGCGGCGCTTGCTGGCTACTTGCTTCCCGCCGTAACAATAGTCTCGCATTCACTGTCCATGGCTGTATCACCAAATCTAGAGTCTCATTTATTAGTAAAACTTCTTGTATTCTCCATGCTCAAAACCGTATTTTGAATAACAAAGAAACGTGCTGGACAAAATTGCGCATTAACCATTTGCATTCGGTAGGATGGTCGATCCACTCGCTGAGCCTACACGCGTGGTCTACACTTGCTTGTTTTCTTTCACTTGCAAAACCAAAAACTTAATTCAACATATAATAATTAATGTAGTCTAACAGATTTGTCTTCCTTTTCCACGTTAAACTCATTTTGTAAACAATTGCTTATTTAGTTAGAATGTTCCCAAGAATCCAACTTCAAAATTTTCAGTTTTTTTTTTGAAATTTCGACAAATTTTTCCGTTTCTCAACGTTCAACATTTCAGAACGTTAGAAACCGTTTTTTTTTTCAGCTAAGGGAACGTTTCTTCGGGAACATTTCGAAAAACAAGGATTTCAGTTCTATAAAATAGATAATTTTTAGTTCGATCGTTTACATATAAGTGATTTTGTAAACAGTTTACGTAAAATTTAATTGCGCAAATAAATAAATATATATTTTTTAAATTATTAAAATATTTCAAAAAGTTTGTATTATAACATTGCAACCTCTATTTCAAAGCTTTCAAATTTTGGAATTTGGTCATTAGCTTTGTCAATTCAATTTCATTTCATATCCAATGTCTTGATAACAATTCCCAACTTGTTAGCACAACTCTTAGCTTGCTAGCGGATGCTGGGAGTAAGTGGATACGTTTTATATTAGGAAAATTTTTGTCACAATTCTCAACAAAAACTTCCTGAGGAGTCCTTTCCAGTTTTAAATATTTGACCGTTTCAAGAATGCCAGCTTCTGCGAACATTCCATGCCTTGCATTGTATTTTGCCTATGTGAGGGATTGCAATGACGGAAACTGGGCTAATTGAAATGATTTTAGATTTTATGATACAATCCATTTTTAATATGTACAATTTTGTAATTAGCTTCGTAATTTGAAATAATTTGAAGTTATTTGAATTTTTAGAAATTAAGATTGCTAAATTTAATCAATCTTAATGCTAAATTAAGAATATAAGAATGCTCTAACTTGAATGCGCCAATTAAGCTCATTATAAATTGCGTCGGCGTAGTTCTAGCTTGTACCTTTTTTTTTTATCGAAGCAAGCGCAGCTAGAAAAGCGTCACTACGCAATTGCTCTTGAGTGTTGTGCAAACCGTAGTCAATGTAAAATTCTTCAAGAGTCGGACAACTTTCGATCCAGCTTGACATTAATTGAGAGTTGAGGCTACAGGGGTTAAGTTTCTGAATTTTTCTGAATATGAGTATGCTAATGAGTCCTGTGTCATCATCGGTTGAGAATTGAGAAGTTTTTCAAGAATTTTGATAGTTGTCACCTCGAAAACTACTTTTCTTATAGGTCAATCTTTCTTCTTATTTTTTGTTTTCTATTGTTTCAGCACATTTTATTATCTGCATCCAATGTGTTTGACGCAACTCTACTTTCATTTGTCTAAGAATTTAGCATTTTGTTGAACTTTATTAGCGACGTTGACCGCTTTGAGTAATAATTTTACACATAAAGAACTATTTACAAATAACACCAATGTCTCAATTTCAAATAGAAACGATACTTTTCCGTACACAAAACAAAGCACATTTCGGGTTTCAAATCGGAACCGTTATCTTTTACGGAATCGGATCTCTAAGAGGAGGGCGACGTCAAAATTACTGCGTCAAAATTTTCCAAATCCTCAGCTTACATTTTATTCTCCAAATTAAAGGTTGACTCAAAGGTTGAGTACAGTAGGTTTGAATCTATAGACAACTAAGCTACTAAATTTCTCCTCATAGTTACAAGTTACTAGTTACATACAGTTACGCTAAACTAGCTTAAAGTATTCCAAACTAGATTTACTGCACAAATCGTTAAAAATAGAAAAATTGTCATTTTTTGAATCTGAACATAATAGATTTTCGTGGTTAATTACTAGTTACCACGTAAGCACAGTAAACAAAATACGTTTTAGTTTAAAATGTATGTCAAATAAAAAGCAAGACAAGTTCACCCTGCTACTAAAGAGATACTTGTAAATTTGCATCACATTCAAACGGTCGATGTCAATTAGAAATCTAAAAAAGAATTGTTTCTCATCTAGTTTGAGTTTTGAGATTAAATGTACGTACTTTTGTCGCACTTTGACAATGTTTTCATTGCAATTTGAGTCATGCGCTTTGATATTTTGTATTAATATTAGTCTACTAAGGGCTACTGGTCATATTAACGTTAACCTATACTGTTCTTACCTATTACCTGTTTATTATCTTAGTTGAGTAAGCACAAAATCAGGCATCCTTGCGAAATAGGTCAACGTTAGAATTTGACGGAGTAGAGCAATGCGAGAACTCAAAAACATTTGCGAACTTTGTATTTTTGCTACAAAACATGCTAGGGTCCAAACCCATATAACAAGTTCGAATTTTGTACCAATTGCTGACGCTGGAAGATTAAAATATGATAATGTTTGACGCAGTAATGTCAAACGCTGTTGCACTGGCGTTAGTAAAACTAAACAGTTGCAAAATTTTGAGTTTCAACACTACTTAAAAAGCATGATTTGCCACGACACAAAGTCATAAGTCGACGAGCACAAATTCAGCAAACGTATATTAAACCTGTATTAATATAGTGGCAATAATATTTGTAGCAAAGTGGTATGGTTTCCAAAAATACTCTGCAAGTCTTCGAGACAATAATCTTCATGGCGATTTTCGAAGTGGGGTATTTACAGGTAATGTGAATTTACAAGTTATGTTGTACAAGTTTTTATCGCTTTCTATTAAAACTATTCAATACCTCCATACACTCGGAACGAGAGTTATGATTATCTGGTCAGGATAAAAAGTAATTTAAAGCGGTTTCCTTTTCGGGAAGGGGGTTGCGTTCATAGTCATTTACAATTAAAAGAACATTAACTTTAAAAAACTGCCAAGAATTGAGCTCCTATCATTCTGTGTCATTGAGATCATTGGGTTTCAAAATCCGTGCAATGTTCCCAAGACTATAAAAAAAAAGTACTCAGTACTATATGGCAGTAGTACTGAGTTTGAGACTAAAGAGTTTGTTGTAAAATGTCAGATTTAATTAAAATACTACTTTGTAGGGAGATTCGAGACTTCGCAATGTTGCTTATAGGAGTAAGTGTCTTCAAACGGTTAGTCAATACGAAAGTGCCGGGCTTGAGCTCGCTGAGTGTTCAGATAGCAACGGTGCCCAAAGGCTGACTATAACAAGCAAATCAGTAAGAATCTCTTCAATATATTCTGTATGAGTGCTTATATGTATATTTCATTTAGATTTTGTTTAATTTTGTAATTCTCCCAACTTTGATCAGGAATTTCTAAGCCAAATAACGTTTGACTCAAACGAAAAATGTGTGAGTGCGGAGAACGTCGGCAATGGCTCACACGCATTTATGGGTAGTTGTTCCACGCCAGAAACAGCAACACAACTCTGGGAAATTTACCAGCAAGATGAAGTTGCAAGTTCACAAATTTATCAACTCAACGTCAAAATTTCTTCCGTTTTAATATTGTAATTCGTAAAGTAATTGTTTAGTTCTCTATATTTTTCTATCTTGGTTCTATAGTCCGGGTGGCTCCGGCTTCGGCTCCGTGACAGCAATAGCTGCCTGACACCAGAGTGTCAAGGGTTATTTATGGACCTTTGGGATTGCGTTGACGACGCTTGGCACCAATGGTGGGAAGTAGAGGATGTTACGAAGGAAGCAACTGTTCAGCAATTTGTCCTATTTCAACACGTCTTTTATGCTGATGAGTGCTTGCAGCAATATTTCACAGGACATGAGAACATTATTGCTTTTGCAACGTGCAACGATGCTGACGAGAGACAGAAGATTAACGTAATTTCCGACGCAAGTACAATACATTTTTAATTACAAGTTAAATACACTTTTAAGTTAATTACACTTAAAATTAAAAAATTTGGAAAATTGGAATGTACAGTATCATGCAACTGGAGGTGGATCTCTGCTTCAATTTATTGGATCCAATAAATGTATGGGAGCTATGAATGGAAATGTTGCAGTAGTCGACTGCAGCAAGGATGAATCACTACTTTGGCATATTTCTTACCAAGAGGTATTTGCACAATTGCTTATATGTTATTAGCTACTTCTCTTCGTCATAAATTAATATGCCTCTAAACTTATTATTTTTATAAAAAAAAACCAGAAGCATAAAATCCATGCTGGGTAGGAAGCAGTGATGAATTTAAGATTTTATAGGAAATTTTATACCGATGCCGAGAGTTTTCTACCAAGCAAAATTTAATGTTTAACTTTTTTCCGCTAATTGACTTTTGTTCTGAAATCCGGATTGATACGGTGATTTGAGTAAGAGAGGAATATTGAAGATAAACGGGGACGGTCACGCAAACACCCTCCAGCTCATACTTTCAAAACCAAACATGGGCAACTTATTACCAAAATTTTAACATAAAAAAATCTATGCATTTAAGATTGGAAAGCACTTAAGACTAGTCAAACAAACCCGTCCTAGGAAAGGGGGAATGAGATATTAAAAGATAAATCATACACTCCCAGAATTTGTCCAGTATTTCTACATGACGTTTAGTTGAGTGAACCGTGTTATCGTAATGTTTTTGTAACTAAAACAAAACAGGGTGCCCATCGTTGGGGCAAGCGATGTATAGATTGGATGGCTTAAACACGCACCAACAAATTCCTTTCTCCGTAATAAAAACCGCAACGCTTCCTTGCGGAGCTTTCTCCGTAATCATTTGTTAAAACTAATAATGAGCTCTCCCACGTTAGACAATTCAAGGAAACTTCAAACTGAGCAGTCAACTTGATACTGGAAACTGTGTTAATTACAACGGTGATTTGGATCCGTGTGATACATTGGCATGGCTATGGAAGTTTAGAAATCCAACAACGGAAACACATTCTGGAAGTTCAAAGGTTTTCTTTTGCTTAACTCTTTGTCCTAAGTCTTTATTTTCCACCTTAAGTAGTTAGACTATTTAAATGAGGTTAGTGTTTTAAACCTGAATTCTTTTCTCGACATGAAAAAAGACAAATATTGAAAATTACTCATTTTAATTCTATAATTTGAGATATCTCAATTAATATTATTATTCTTAACGTAGTAATATTTCAATACTACAAATGGTAATCACTTATTCTCTCTAGCCGTATGGTCTGGCAAATCTTGCAAACTCTGGAAAATGTCTTAGGCCACAGGATCTAACCAACCAAAATGCCGAACTTCAACTTGAAATTTGCGACATTACCGCAGAATATCAACGCATGAACTTATTTGAGTTGAAGGTTAGATACCTATTAATTCATTGAAATAGGGTTTTCTGATATTACAAATTTCATTGAATCTGTAAAACATAAGGTAGGAGTACATTTATAGTAGTTATGACGGCTGCTTTAATTATAATTAATTGCTTTAATTACGTAACTCTGACTTGTCCTTAGATTGACAGGGCTACTCCCGGATATGTAATGATTAACAGCCTGTGCCTCACGGTCAAAAACAACGGAATAGATAACGGAGTAGCCGTGGTCTTGTTACCTTGTGAAGACTTACCGAGTCAGAGATGGATCGTTGTTAACGGTGACATTGTAAGTTAAGTAACCAAGACATGTTTTGAATATTCTAAACTGCTATTTTATTAAGGATGCGGTTTTCCAACTCCAAAATGAACACAGCGGCCGCTGCCTAACCGCAGAAGATGACGGCAGCCGAATGGACCAATGGGATTGTCTCGGAATCTCGCTCGCGCCTCATCAAACTTGGATGATAAACGTAAATTGACTTACATTTGAAATCCCTGTTTCTTTTTTTTCTTACGTTTTGTAAGTTGAAAGCTTCTATCTACTGTTTGCAGGAAGAGCTTCCGACTCCTCCCGCTGGCGAATAATGGATGCATGTGGAAGTGAAACATTCTAACATGTCCTGCATCATTTAATACTATATCCACTAATTTAAATTTATTTGATTATTTCTTGCTATTGCCTTATGTCTTAGCATGGAGAGACTTATGGAAAATCCTTCAAGTTAAATAAACTATATTTTAACTTATGTCTCAAATTAACGCGTCTCACGAAAACAAAATGTGCTCAGTGGCTAATAATAATAATAATAACAATCAGTTACTAATAAGAATGATTGAGAAGTAATCTTAAGAATCACACTTATAATTATTTTTTTCTACCATCTCTGGCCAATTCCATAAGAAAGTAGGGCTATAAAAAATAGCTCGTTTATGCAAATAATTATATAGTGTCACTGAAAACCGAATATCTCAAATGTTGAATCTGTATAAAGAAAATAAACCGGGAGATGAAATGGGCAACGTCGGTTTCATGAATTTCAACAAATGTTCAAATTGAATTCACGAACAACACTGTAAAACCTATTCATGAATTCTTTCAACGGAAATTGATCTGCAGCACGTCCGCCACCTCTGTATTTTGGCTAAAAATTATCCAGGTAACTAGTAATTGTAGAGTAATTATTTTTTTCTGATTGCTTCACGAGGATGCTTTAAATTCCAGTTTCATCGTTGTAAGCTCCAGCAGATAAACCGAATGCATGTGGGTTACGCATATATCAGCGCCTCAGAACTGTCGTCCACCGCCTCGTTACAAGATCTTACTGCCGAATAAAAATAAAAACCATTAATCCAGCGCCTCAGCACTTAACCACTTTAACGGTAGTGTGAGGCGGAGAGGGGAAGAGGCGCAGGTTTGACATACACGTGGTAGTGCTTCAAGACATCAAATGGGGAAGCATTAGATTGGCTGAACAAGCCTGGTTCAGGACTGGATGGAAGGACCTGAAGTTAAATATTTGCTGCTATTTATGGTTCATTCAAAAACATCAGGAAATATTTTATGGATCCATTATTATCTGTTGCGATCCTGTACAGGCACTATCGTTAAAATATGTTGTTATGTGGACAGTCATTTTAGATTAAGTTTATGAGGAATTAGTGTAATTTCGAAAGCTTGAAGTTAGTAGAGCAAAGGAGTTGGAAGATCCAGCCGATGTAGAAGACTTCGTGAGACAATACTTTGGTTGTAATGCAAAGTAGATGAACGATGTTATACGGTATTCCAATGAAAATCTTGTGACACCACGAGTGAATCGTGAAACGTTATAACAAAACTTTATTGAACTTTAAATCAAAGAACAGTAGCTACCCATATTCAACATTTGAAACATATTCTAACAAATAAGTAACAAGCACTCATACAAACCTAGAATGAATGAATGAACTAAAACTATACGTATACTAAACTATTACCAACTTATTGACCTAAGATGTAGTTTTATATAAAGTAGTTTGCTTATTAAGTTTCTATAAAGTAACTTCGTAACAATTAACTTGCTACCAAGTAACTTTCTATCAAGTAACTAGCCTATGAGGTAGCTTTCTAACAAGTAATAATTAACTTACCATTAAATAACTTCGTAACAAGTATCTTTCTAAAAACTAGCTTCCTATAAAGTAGCTTTTTATGAAGTAACTTCATTTCAAGTAACTTCCTAAAAGGTAACTTCCTAACAAGTAGCTTCCAATAAGGTAACTTGCTATCCCGTAACTACCTATACCATAATGACTAACCTATACAATACAAATAAATAACAACAGAAGACACGGAAAATTCTAACTTAAATTACCGTAGGTGAAGTAACTATTTTAACCCAACTTAAGTGTGGAAACCATTGCTAGCCATCACAAAACTTATTTAACCTGAGGAAATAGAGAATACCCAAATCATTTTGTTGTAGCTAATACTAGGGTGGGCAATCTAATTCTAAACGTAACAATATTGCAAAAATCTTAAATTTGGGCGTCGTGCATCGTCAATACAGTTTCAGATTGCCTTTTGTTTTATTTATTTGTAATTTAGGCAGTCGAATGCACTGCTTAAACTATACAAGGCAGGGTAAGGTTGTTCAACACTACTGCGATAACCTGGAAAACCAGTAAAACACATACTTTTTGTATCGGCGCCCTGTTACCTTTTACCTAAGCTGAACTTGATATCATTTTATACTCATCAGCTAAAACAGAAAATAGTATTGTTTAACCCATTGATTTTGAAGGATGCTTACATTTAACAAAAGTAAAACTTTGCCATCGTGTAAAATAACATTCCGTATAAATTAGCAGTAAAATTAATTTTAAATTTATGTTTTGCTTATTTAGCAAAGCTCTACTTTTATGTTTTGCTTATTTAGAAAAACTCTACTTTTATGTCCAACGCGCTCAAGATCACAAAATCAACAGGATAAACAAATAGAAAGAATGAGTTGTTCAAATATGTATATTTATAAACCATAAAAGTTTACACTTTGACGTGTTCTGTTTGACAAGTCTGGTCATTATAATTTTGGCGAATCTCCCTTGGGATTATGTCCCAACTGGCCACTGATTATAACGTATGTGGCTTATACGCACCAGTTTTTAGAAGCAGTGTATGCCCATATGAGTTCTCAGGATAACAGTTGGAGCCAATTTGTTTGTCTTCTCAGTACATATATACACAGGAATACAACAAGCTATTTAAGGTTGGGGAAGCCGTACTTCACATTCAAGAGGCCAGAACAGAAGAACATGTTCTACAGTATTAATGTGACTTACTCACCGCATTTATATATAGAACGAGAGCTGGTTAATTGTGGACAGACTATTTTTGTTGGTGACAAGAAAGAGCTGGCAACCGTCTACCACCAAATTTCTGAAATTTTGAAGGGAGAAATTTACTTTGGGGAAGTAAAATACATACAATCTTATAATTACTTTGCAATTGATACTAATACAATGGATCGTCTTGGTATTTACCATAGAAGACTTCAAATGTTAATCCAATCTGCCATGATGAATCGATTCCAAGAATTTGAAAAGGAGAAAGAATACAATGTGACAGATGGCATTTACCATCTTGTAAACGTACAAGTACCTATGCCACATAGGCGGATACATTTAGCAAGCATTCAAAAGTACATATTTAGCGTTGGTTGGTACAACATTCTGATAGGTTTCACTGTATGCGTTTATTTTCTGGAGGATCATTTACAAAACTTAAATAAAAATGTAGAAAGCCAATGAGCAATTTACCAATACCCAAACTACAGAATATAGTAGGTGGATACTAATAATTTTGAATTAATAAATATTTTAAATTTGTTAGATTATAAGGTGAAACATAATTTATATGCTTTTTTTTTTTACAATGTTTATTTTAAAGACAAAACAAATCATAATGTAGGTTAAAAGTTTTAAAAATAAATTTACCTTGCACATTACTAGAACTTTAATAACGCCTGCTCTCACTCGGAATGACCTAGTCTGGCCAAATTAGTTATTCTAGAACATTAGAAAAGACAAATTAGATGAATATATTTAAATTTATTAATGTAAATCTATGGTTTACGATATAGTGAAAAATAGTTTTAATAAACTTATTACTTATTACTATTAATTTGCCAAAATACTATTTACACAGTTCTACGAAACATACTTTTTTCGTCGACCCCTACATTAAATAAAAAAAACTAAAAAAAAATGTCCGTCCCAGCATAATAGAATTGTAATTTGAATGCATAGATTGTCCCGCTTTATTACGGGCTTATTTGACTTGACTTTAATAGTCAATCAATCAATAGTTTATTTGACATTCGGCGTAAGCCATAATTGACACGAGTCAAAGGTTATACATGTGTATACACAAGTTTATAAAACAAGACTGGTTGGACACTGAAAGAAACGTTTCCTGATTAGTTCTGATTAAATTTGAAATTAGCTAATGAATGGTTCAGTTAAATTTAATGTAGAATTGAAAAGTTAGTAATTTGTATTGTAGACGGGTTCATGCTCAGTTATATTGCAAACGGCAAAAATGCTTCCTCCAAATTTACATATTCCGGTTTTACCCGGACTTATAGCTTTAGGTTTATCTTATTAGGTTTAGGTTTTCTTTCGTAATCGTGTTCAGCATACAATACTTCGTGTCTATTTCACTGAAATTTAAATAAAAAAATTCGAAAAAAATTTTCCCAAAATTTCTCAAAATTTGATTTTTGATTTCCCAACCAAAAATCACAAATTTGATTTTTGAGAACTTGACCACACCAGACACAGTTAAGGTCGAAATTGAAGCGACAGATGGGGTCATTTTTCCCCTGGTAAGGGTTAGGCCGACGACCGCCGCTTCCTCCGCGTGGTTTTACCGACATTGTATCGTAAACGTTAACAAAGAAACAAACCTAATTGACAAACAAATGAGAAACAATTAAATGCAGCGCCGTGCAGACAACCTACTCCTTTGTCTTCCAGAGAAGCAATGAGTTGTTTACAATGTGAGTATAAGCATAGCAGAAGAAGAGGAAGGGAAGAGAACATGCACATCAAGGCAGGCGCATGGAAAAGATAAGAGTACAGTAGAGGGTGTGGGTTCGAACAGAGTTTTGAGAAGTGAAAAGTGGCTTTTAGCAGAGGGGGGTGGGTAACATACTAAGGTATATTTGCTTTATTAGTAAGATGACAAGCGAAAACCCCGAAAAACCAATTTTTCAGTTTTGTGAGTCAGTGAATTAGGGAGACCCGTGAGCGCGACCCGAGCCCGTTTAAATTAAATTTGAATTAGTTTTGAAGTAATTAGTTGTCCGATAAAAACGGGTTTGCGCTTTCAACGTTTTCTAGCGATTGTAATAGCGAATCATGCCAATGGTTGAGTTTCTCTTTTCTCACGTAGGCCTCTTTTATTAGCAAGGCCATGTGCTTTGTACTGTAACGCACGCACGCACGCACAGCTTGAAATATGGTGATTAGTATGATGGATTAGGAGTTTTATGGCCGCTGAGATCAAAAATGATGATTAGGAGTTTGTATGGCCGCTCAGATCGAAAACAAGATCAGAAAAAAATTGCAATAAGCTCTCCACAGTTAAAGTCAACTTCTAATTGTAATTAACTAACTAGGTTGACACGAAGTTTAGTAGTCAGAATTAGCTTTAGCGAGGACGGAAACCTCTAATTGAACATAAAACTTCCGTTTATTGAGTTGATTGTTCCTAATTACTAGCAAAAACCCGAAAAAAAAATTCCGTTTTGAATCAGCAAATTAGGGAGACCCGTGAGCACGACTTAGAATTTTCAAAATGAATTTGCATTTAGCTAAACAACTAGTGTCGCGCCGCCTTCGGCTGGCGTAAAACGCCTTCGCCGGCGAAAGCCGAAGGCAGCAGGCCTTCGGCGGATAGTTTGTAAAGCTTAGGAAAAGGAGCAAAAAACTTGCGGCAGGAGTGCAGGAGCATCCACCCCCATCTCAATCTTGCGTGAGCATGAGTTGCCTTTGCACTCCTGCCTGAACGAAAAGAGTCTGCCTTCTCATTAGGATATATGATTAGTTGTCCAATCAAAACGAGGTCAATATCGTCATCAGCGTCAATTATTTGTTAAGTTTGTTTACATGAATAATCGCTTCTAGCGTTTTCTAGCGATTTTAGTAGCAAATTATGCATATGGGTAAATACTTTTTTCTCAAATCGGCATCTTTAGTTACCAAAGCCATGTGCTTTGTACTCTTACACGCAAGCAAGAACGCACAGCTTTTGGAATCGATAACTACTATGGAAAATTAACTAACTAACATGACAATTAGGCAATTTGGTGATCCTTGCTGGGAAAACCTCGCCAGCAACTTTTTTATCGTCCAAAACAATTATCAAAACCAAACAACAAACCAAAACAATACAATCACTTGTTCATTTACAATTAAAGAAACAACCCGCCATGAGGCCTATATGTACCTAATATGTGTAAACCAACCGCCTTTCTCAGTAAGGTGTCACGTGCTCTCTAAGCATGCGCATTACCGACTGATTAATCGCCGATTCAAGGGTTACCCGATTAATCGGCCGATTTTCAAAATCCGAGAATCGCGGCATCCCTACTTAAACCCAGTGTTGTTATTCTTCCGGACGAAACTCCATTTGTCTATCTGCCGGATGAAAGTGGATAAAATACACGAAACTCACTGGCTGGAAGAAACTCAGAGCACATGACAATTCACTACCAAATTCAAACCTAAATGAACATTAAGTAATTAAAAAACAAACAGCAATTACCTAATTACTTTTTAATTTGAATCATATATGACAGTTAAGCTTAGCTTCCGAATATCAAATGTTTAGAATTAACTCGTCAGTGCAGTCAATGTCACCAGTACAGCATGAAAAGCTGATGTTTGAGATTTCATTTATTGAACAACAAATTAGATTGACTAAAAGTAATGTGTTCCTTTTACATTGTTTTATTGTACTTCATTTGTGCCAATGCTGCAGACATCGGAGGTATTTAAACAATTAATACTAACAAGTAGCAGGCAAGGCGTGCAACTCTCAGAAAAATCCCAATTTTGGCCAAAACACTTGTTTTAGTGAATAATGGAATGCAAATTTTTAATTTTTTTCTATGATCACAATTGCGCGCGAAATTAAAAAAAATTGATTTTCAACACTTATATTGAAAAGCTTATGGGGATTTACCCGCGATTTCTCAAGTTTCGTATTGTCCCCTCTTCGCGATTTTCTAAATTAACTTAGGAATACTTAAGAATATAGAAACCCCGAATTTTATGGAATATTTATGCACATATCAAACACCCAAATTGCATCAAAAATTTCTATTTGGAAATTGAAAACATAAATTACATCTCAATTTTGATGTAAATGTCAAAAAGACAAATTGCATTAAACTTCAACGTATTTTAACTACAATTTTACCAAAGTTACGGATTGTATTTGTTTGATGTTTCGTACTCGTTTTCAAAGCAAGCATGTGTGGGATTGAGAGGTTATGTTTGCAGCAGATCGCACGATTTTAAGTTTTGTGAAGCAAATTTAGAAAATCGTCAAGGGGGGAACACATGAAACTCAAGAAATCGTGGGTAAATTCCCATAAGCTATTCAATATACAAGTGTTGAAAATAGATTTTTTTGAGTTTCGCCCGCAATTGTCTCCATAGAAAAAAATTAAAAATTTGCAATCCATTATTCACTAAAACAAGTGTTTTAGCCAAATTTGGGATTTTTCGGAGAGTTGCAGGCCTTGCCTACTACTTGTAAGTGGTAAAATGGGTTATACAAAGTAGCGAAAGTTTTGTTCTTTTATCCTCGGGCCATATTAGTGATCGGAGAGCTTAAAACCTCTTTTTAACTACTACCTACTACTTTTAACTACCTCTTTCAAAGACCAAGAATCTGACGCGGTCACGACTGCTCTTATAATAAAACAAAAACAAACCGCTTATTTTTTGATAATTTTGACCCTCTACCTTCCTCGGGGTCAGAAATACGGCGTTCCGTTTACGGCAACTAAAGGGTGTAAAAATTAAAATCAGGTTTTGAATTGTTACAGTCATCTACAACTAGATTGTGGTAAGACAAACTCAGAGACAGACAGACACAACCAAAGTATAAAGTATTTATGGCGACATTGAAACTAGCCTTCTGCGCAATTGAAGGCAATACGAAAAACGATTTTTTTTAAAAACTCTGTCAAGAATGACATCTAATCTGTAGTGACGATATTGCGCTAATTTAGGATTACTATTTTTAAGATAATAACGATTTAGCGGTGATGATGACCCGTGCGCAGTGTTCTCTAGACCCTAAAACCTGGCGTGCGATTAAAAGGAGTGGAAAAGATACGTACTACTATATAGCTTGCCCTTCATGTACCTGTAGCAAGGGTTCGGTCAAAGAGAGCTTTAGTGGTGGCTGTCGCAAATGCGCCCTCCTCGAAGAAACATGTTGGGAGAGCAAGCCTTGCTGCGCCCTACGAGAGTCAGCAGTAACCGACACGCTTTACCCCACTGACGTCCTACGACTGTGTTGCCGGCACGTGCCACAAATGTGTAACTGACAAATGCAAATGCAAATCCAACAAGACTACGCACCTGCGCCAGGCCTGCTGTGCAACTAAAACAAATCTCGACTTTGCCTGTCATCGCTTTGGTGCCAATTGTGTTATCAACGGAGGTTGTTTCGTAGATCCTTGCGTCAGTGGAAAGTATGCAATTGTGTCGAACATAACGGGATTCGTGAAAGATCAGAAGCGGTGTGACGGCTATATCCTAGGCGATCAAACATCCAGCATGACTACGAGTGTGTAAAAAGTTGTACATGTTGTCCGGCTAAAAATGCACCATGTGAGCAGGAGAGTGACCAGAATTGCTGCAGCTACTTGTAATGCGTCAAAAACAAGTGTGTAGACGGTGAATGCGGGATAAAGGGCTACGTGGTAAACTTCCCTGTTGCGACAAGCTGAAGTGCATTAACAAGAATGAAATAAAGTCTTGCCAGCTAAAAACACATGTTTCAGATACTTGAAGTTGTAACGGAGCAAAGTCTCGTTGCGCTAAATTTGTCAAAATTTCCATTCGGCAATATATTATAAACATAACATTACAAGTATACTAGTAATTATATAGTTCGCTGTTGTACTACAAGAAATAAATTCGGTTTTCATAAATATTCTAAGCCCGTCGAAACGTCAAAGGTGAATGGTTTAACCACATTTTGACCACAACTGATAAGTCTCATGATGCACCTATATCTTTAAAAATTAAAAAAAAACATAGTTGGTTTGCAGACTGAAAACCAGCGAGTCGGTAAACGATTCCTCTAATACATGACATTACTATACTATTAAAATTTTAATAAAAATTATTAAAATATGAGATAATGTTTTCCAGTTTTACGTTAATGGTAATGAGAATCGCCGGTTCTTACCGGTAATTTCGGATAACAATTACTGGTCATGCAAACCCAATTACACATTACTCTGCTAGTTCCAACGTGTTTTCAACCGGAGATTTTACCGCGCTCTTGCATTCGAGAAATTTTTTTGGAACAATAAAAAGACAATACAGTATAAGTAATAGTTCACAAGCTGTTATTGTTCAATAAGAAAGACCTGAGACTTTGCCGTCAACTTAAAGCAAATATTTACAAGCAATTGCCGCGAAACGGCACGACGCAGCTAGTATTTTATAAACCTAAATTTAAATTTCTAAAATTATTAAAGTATGCATTCCGATTTTGCTGTCATCGACGGCAAACGCCTTTCCATAATCCATTCAGAGGAAATAATATTTAAAAAAATTCCATTGCAAACGCGTTGGACGCACCGCCGAAGCTTCCAGAGCCGATGGTAACCTGTAAATAACTATTCCGTCTGGTATGGATGCGCTCGTGAAAATTGCATTATGCATCAGTTGTAATTTTTTTTAACACAACAAACATGAAATCGTTTTTACACTGACGCAACATCTTAAACGCAATATTTACACTGGACTGTCGTCTGACACTTTAATTTCAAACTTGAACTTGAAGTACAATTATACTAAAATCCAAGATTTGCAATTCTTGAAACGGCTTTTAGGCCTAAAAACTAGATGTCAAACAAATTGTTAAATTAGTAACCGCAATAATACTTGGTAATATAAAATTTCTATTTAATACATATTTACTTTAATTGGTCAACAGCATAATGAAACATAATTATAAATTATGCTAACTTGAATTACGTTAATTGGTTTACTAAAATTAAGCAAACTTCCACAAATTTTATTGTCGTTATATAGGTTTAGTCACAACTTTTTTTTAATTAAGTTAACAATTATACAAGAACTTATTTAAACCAATTCAAACCAAAGCCAAACCAATTTGCTAACTAATAGATTACTGACTTACACGATGTTCCGATTTTGAGCAGTGAAGTTATATTGCTTAATTGTTGAGTTTCATAGCTGCTTGTTTAATTTAAAAATGATTTGCTTATTCGCCTTATTTTTATTGGCTTCGTTGTATATGTCTCATTTTAAGAATTTACTAATTTTAAAACATGAAGATGTTGCACGGTGAAAACAAGTGTTTGCGATCAACCCAACCGTAAAACATTACTAAAAGTATGAACTAAGCCAATTCTTGAAATATAATGCCTAAAGATGCTAGCATTGTGTAAGGATTAAAAAATCTGCTTGTAAATTTAGTCCTTAAATTATCCTTTAAACTATAAACTTGTATATTACACAATCTATTTTTTCAATTGGCTTTATATCAACACTATTCGTTTTATTGAAACGTAAGCCTTGTTGTGCAAATTACCAAAAACAAAAGTCTTTAGGTTCAAAGAAATGCCGCTTTTTAGAAGTAGTAAATTATCCCAAGGCACATTCTTATCTTCTATAACTAACCACAACGCTGAGTCACTTTTTCTAGGAAAGAAAAAGCCGTCAGAGCAAGTAAGGTTAATGTGATTTGCCTGAAAACATTCAAACTTATTTAGATTGATTGCACTTTACATCTTAAGTCTGAAATTAATTTTTCAACGGCTTTCCTGGCAATTTTTTAACTAGAAATCCCCTAGGTAATGCAACGCCTTAAACTTTACTGGAAACTAGAAACTCTAAAAATAGTTTTGTTGAGTTTCTTGCACATACATATCTATTTTTGGATATTGACCTATTTTGCATCTACTGTTCCAAAAATGCAGTATTTATGCAGTATTCTGAGCAGTTCCACTAGATTTAGCCTAAGGGTACATTGCCTACTTTGCTAGTTTATAAACGGGATTTACTGCTTCTTTTTGTATACCTGCTTGGGTGATAAATTCCTGGTGGAGGCCAAATTATCCACAAAAAGGTTGACGGGACCCAATTTCTTACCACGTGACCCACTGTCAAAAAAGACAAGAAGGAAAGGGACGTTGTCATTTGTTCAAGTTTCTAAATCCGTCCAGGAATCAAATTTCAAAAATGTTTCATGCAGCAAAGTTCAAGGAAAGAGGGTGTGACTCAGCTTTGTTTCACTGCTTTGGATCATTTGTATTAAGTGATAAATAGTTGTATTGAATCTCTTCAGCTAGTCATCAGCAGCTAATTCTAGGTTTTTTTTTACAACAGCTTTAAGAAAAATAAACTTAAAAAACCTTCAATTAGTAAGGGTGTTTTCTTGTGTACTCATCAATTCCATAAAAAAAATAGAATTAGTTAATTCTTACTATAGAGTGTAAAAAAGTCACTTTTATGAACATCTACGTTCCTTTTACAATTATAAAGCTATGATTGTTGCAATAAACACTATAAAATAATAAATTTTTTTGTAACTCTTAACGTTACAGGGAAATGCATAATTTGGGACCAATAATGCAGGGGAAAGAGGGGACATTTTTTGCATTTGTATGTAAATTCTGCAAGACCGTGTTTTCATCACTTCCGGATTTTTTTCAACACAAATTGAATAAGCACATGAACACGCAACAAGTGCCAAATTCAACGGGTAAGGAACTAATTATTATTATTGATTTCAAATATTCACTTTAAGCTCTTCAGCGTTATCACATTTTATAAACGCTTTTTTACTGTTTTACGTTACTATGATTTGTATCAAAATTTCAATATTTATATTTTGAATGTCCTGAAGAAAAAGCGGAGAACGGAGAGCATATTGCACATAGAAATGAAAATGATGCAGAACGCAATAAAATGTTTGCACAATTGATTGAAAAGATCAATGATGATACTGGGGTTATTCTATTTGCAAACGGTGCAAAAGAATCAGGGTAAGCAAGACCCGTTACTAAAGTTCTGAATGTAGTGAATGAAATTTAAGGTGAAAATAAATTTAGAAAAATGTTATTTTTGAAAAGTGTTAAGATGGTAAAATAGCTTTCGGGTATAGTAAAAGCTGCAATTTAGACTAATAATTTAGTTTACATTACTAAAATGAATTTGTTTCAACAATGTTTTGGCCAATCAAGTATTGATAAACTTCACCATTCTGACTTTGCGCTAGGAAAATAACTCACCATATTAATTGTACCTTTCCTAGCCAATTAACGGATGGGCGTCCGTAACAAAGCGAGTATACGCGGGAATTGAAAAGTTTTAATAGCTGAATTGCACTAAAGCATTCCTACCCTTGCCCCGCCACGCCTAGCTCTGCTCCCATACATGGGCATTTCGAAATGTTTATTTCATATTTATTTATAACTTCTCACAAATATTAATAATTATTACTATTGTGTATTGGTCTTTGTCGCTCCCTTCAAATTCTTCTGTCCTAGGACGGACGTGTTTGTCTAGAGATACATAATTGCAAATTTAAAGAAAATTAACTTTTCACTTAGCCACACAAAAGTAATTTTGTATTTCTAAACAGACAGGACTGAAAGCCTACAATATATTCCTAGCTCCCATCGAAATTCTGCTTGAGTGGACATGTTTTGTACAAAATTTTATTTCAACTTCACAAATGTACTAAAGTGTTGAGTATTTTAATGTATCATGCCACAAGAGCTTTTTAGACAAACTAAAAGAAAACTCCACTGGAAAGCTTCTTTAAACTTATTATGCATCTGAGTAATTTTTTTTAATTATTTACAGGTTGTTCAGCAAGTCAACTTTAAGTGCGCCCTCTCACACAAATGGAGTGCGTTCATTTCCTTCCAATTCTATTGTAAAACCAAAGTCAGTTTTACGGCCTTCTGAATTTCCCAAAAACAGGAAACCTCATTCACTCAACGGTTACCGTTGTACAAAATGTTGCAAACTTTTCGAGTCTGCTTACATGCTAAACAGACACAAATTTTGTTACGGGCCCTCCGTTGCTCACCTTAAGGGTGACATAAATCGGGTGTACACTGTACAGTGTAAGATACAGAAGGGTACAGTGGTTAAAAGGCGAGGGCTATTACGTTCTAACACCTTTTCTTGTACAATGTGTCCATTCAGCTCTAACTCATACAAATCTCTATGCATTCACAAGAAACAGCACGGAACACAGCATCAATACAAGTGTGCCGATTGCACTTGTACTTTTACTACGCATGGTGGACTGTCTCGCCATCGAAATTGGTCACATCAAAAAACAAGGCTGAAGCTAAATTTGCCCCAAACTGCAAACGTGAAAAATAAAATGCAAGCAATTAGCCAAATTGTGTGCACGCTTTGTTCCAAAAGCGTAAGTACAAAAAGAATTACAGAACATCGAAAGCTGTACCACCCTACTGAACCGCCCTACTCCTGTACGGAATGCTCTTTCACCACAAAGTTTAAACCCATCATGTGGCACCACAGGCGTTGCCACAGTATTAAAAGCAAATTCGGTTGCCTGCATTGCACCGCTTCATACGACACACTTCGAAAAACCAACACTCACATTCGAAAAGTGCATCTAAATTATGAAATATTAAGAACACCAGAAGTTCTTGGGCAAAAGTCAACAGCGAAAAGAAGTACTATTGGAACAGTCAGACGTCGACATGCGTGCAACGAATGCTCAAAGACATTTCGATTCCAGTGCCATCTAAAGAATCACTCTACAGTTCATACAAAAACGTGCGATAATGAACAATGTTCTGAACATAAATTTGGCAACGCGCATGCGTTGAGGAATGACGTAAATAAGTTCCATGAGCGAAACATTTCAAGATGTGACACTGTTCGCTGTCCATGTTGCTGTATGCTACTGGTAGGACAATCGAAACTTGCTCTACATCTCAAAATTTACCACTCTTTTGCTCATTTGTGAGCAATGCTTAATATAGGAAACATTAAAGACTTCAAAAACACGAAGGTGTAAATTTATTGGACGACGAAAGTTTTAGTGAAATTCTTAACAATAATGACAAGTCTGGTTTAATTGACGTGCCATCCTATAACGAAAATTTATATACAAAAGCAGTGACAATATCAAACCCAAAAAATGATACAAATCAGAGTGTGCTACACTTATTTATTTACATTTTTTATGCTATTTTGACAATCGCCCATGGCGTGGTCACCATGATTTCTTGTGCTAGTGAGTCGGGGAGGATGGTCTCGGCCTGTAAGTTGACTTGGAAGTTCCGAGGAGTGAGGCTGAAGGCTTTCTGCTGAACAGAGAACGTGGGCTTGACCACCGAGGGGCATCTGTTTAGGCAGAGGCCGATCCCTGTTTTTCGCATACCGGCTCAAACCCACCCTCCACGACCGCAACCGTCGAGGCTTCCACTCACCACTTCCACACCATTCACTTTTTTGCGCGGCTGCCGAGATTCGATCTCGGCACCTACCCAAGCTAGGACAAAGGTGCTAGCCCTTCGGACTACGAGCCTTGGGTATTTATTTACATTTAAAAAATTGCTAAGCCTCAATTGTTTTATACAGCTTATTTACGAAATTTGTGGTGAAGGCCAACAACATTACTTCATATTTTCTAGTAAAAACAACTAAAACTATATATAGAAACCAACTGCAGTGACTTAACCTTTAAGTTTCTAAAGCGACGCAATAAAATTTATTACAAATTTCCCTGAAACGGATCAATTTTAATTATTTTAACTAATTAAACGTAATGAATTTAGTTTGTTGAGATTGATCACTTAAAATTAATTGTCAGTAACGAAAATAAAGTTTGCAAAAAATAAAATGTGAATTTATTCGGCCTTCGAGAAACCTTGTATATTGCAATTGTTCTTGCATAATTAATGGTACATTAATAAAACAGTTTAAAATTTTTTTATTTACAAGAAACTGTTATACATTTTTATTCTATATTTTTGATGGTATCACGACGGACAATTAACTTTTAAATGCAGCGAATGTTGAAAACCAATTTAACTTTAATATTTTTTGTCAAAAGTTGTAAGCGAACATAAATGTTGACTTCTTTTAAATGTTAAAACTAAGCTTTTTAAAAGTTAAATTCAGTCCAACTCTTGTAGGCCAAGTGGTTAGAGCCTTGAGCTCTAGCCAATGGACGGGCACGGGTTCGAGTCCCGGTG
>JAQFYP010000103.1:0-37803 GCA_034694865.1 Bilobella braunerae
CGGTTACTAACATGGTGACGTCGAACCCCCAGGTAATGTTAAGCATTAATTCAGTTAGTAATTGCACTTAAATTCTCATTGGAATTTTCCAAATGATGTTCAAATTAATGCGCGACAAAAAAAAATCAGACAAAAAATGGCATCAATCGTTTTCCTTTAATTTTAAAGTTGCGAAATTTCTATGAAGACAATGAAGTTTACATCAAATTCTTTTAAATAATGATTCAAATTTTTAAATCATGCAAAACAAAAAGCGCCAGTACTCCTCGTCTGACGACCGAGCTAGAATGATGCGTCAAATACAAGCACAAAGCGTGGTGGAGACTGAAAAGAGAAAGGCTATCAAACCAATTGCAGATAGGATCAAAAAAACTAAGGAAAAGCTCCAGGCGCTGGAGAAGGAACTCGAAGCCGCAAGCAAGCCTTTCGATGAACGAATTGCTGTGATTAATAATCAGTGTAAGTTACATTTCCATTGTCAACTAACGTCTTTAACATTTAATTTTGATTTATTCATATTCATTTTCAGCGGATTCCCCTTCAGCTCCACAGGATTGATTCCTGATCCTAATTGGCCCTCATCCTTCACGAATCGCCACAGAACCACTCAACTTACTATCAAATCCTTCTAGTACTTTTTTATGCTAATTCTTTCATGTTAGCAATTATGTAAAGATAACTTTTTTTAAAATACGTTTTAAAATGAAGGTTACTCCTATAAAAAAAATCACGTCAGGAAGTTGTAAATTGGCCTATTAGTTATGTTCTTACTTTCGATGTAACTTTACAAAAATCGAAGGGAAATGTCTTTTTCTTAAATAAAAATCACACTTATTTGCGAGAATTGAGCTGACGAGAGTTGATTACAGGTAGAAATTTGGCTTTGGATCTACTTCCGGTTTCCAGATCCTTTGTAGCTGAACTTGGTTGGGATGGATACGTACTCACGTGGGGTGAAGATTGAGATCTTAGAATGAAAAATAAAAACGAACTTAATATTGTAAGTGTTTTAAAAAACAACTTTTTTTTTAAAAATACTGTTTTGGACTGGTTTTGAAGTGATCGCCAAAATCAAGGGAGTAGTTGGTTCCTGCTTTGAGTTCCCGAACCAAGGCCCTGATTTCCTCGACCTCCTCCAGAATAACCTTGGAGGTCACGTGACCTGCATCCAAGCAGCGATTTATGCAACTATCAGTGAGGCCTAGGATGGCAAGGGCCCTCGACAAAAGACGCTCAGCCTCTGTGTGGCTCTGTCGCTCCTGCTGAGCTTCTCCAACGGAATTCGAAATCAGCGTCAGGAGACGCTCGCGCTCCTTTTCAGCGCTATGGATAGATTGAGTTGCGAGCTGAAGCTGTAATTTCACAATGTTAACAGGCATTTACGGTATATGTAAAAGTACATCCTCTGAAAAAAAAAATCGATTTGGTTCTCTTACCTGATTTTCCAGCGATTTGATTTTTTCCGTAAGTTCGAGGGCATTGGGTGACGCTGAAGATTTAAGGTGCATATCATCTTGGAGGCGAGCCACTTTAGAATCGAGTCTTTGTAAGTGCTCCTGCTTTTCAGAAATTAATTTCTGAAGCCGAGCTACTACGCCTCTCTCCTGAAAAGAATCATCAATTTAAATTATTCAAATTAAGGAAACCAATGTCAACGAAATGAAACGCTGATTCATGTGAAAAATACCCTTGCAAGCGCTTGACTAGCCTCTTGTACTTCAGCGCTACTAGATTCACGATGCTTCTTTTCGCGCTCACGAACTGCTAGAAGTTCTTGTCGCACTTCGCGTAGTTCTTCCAGCGCCTGCTGCAGCGATTCCTGTTTCGAATGAACCTTCATTCCAGCCTCATCCAAGTCCACTCGAAGGGACCGAACTTGACTCTCCAGAAACTGGGCCCTTGCTTTCGACCCCTTCGCCTCCAGTTGCGTCGTTTTCAGCTCACTCTTCACCCCTTGAAGCTCTTGGCTCAATTTATCCATTTGATTGTGTCTACAAGGAAATTAAGCATTAATTTGACTCGTGTATTTTAGATTTTAGAATTTTAATCAAAATTTTAGAATCAAATTTTCAGCAGAATTTCTAATTCATCTATTTTTTAATATTTTTTGTTAATTGTACAAGACCTCTTACTTTCTCTTTTCACAATGCTGAATGATGGAGACTTGTCGCTTGGCAGATGCGTTGAAGAGGAGGGGACCAGTGCTATTTCTGTGAAGTCCGTCCCCACCGCCCCCAATGTCGCCTCCGACACTTGGTACGTGGAATAGCTGGACTTCCTGGTCGCCGTCCCCTTCTTCGGCGACAGTCGAGTCTTGTTCTGCGCTAAATGCAGCATTCTGCTGCGCCTGCGCAAGCTTGAGCTGGAGGTCAGACACCTTTTGGTTGAGAGCTAGGATCTGTTGCTGGCGTCCGAGCCACGTCGACTCGGGTCCAGCCACCTCCTTCAGCACCGTCTTCACAGTCGTCCCCTCCCCAACTTCTTGACACAGGGCCTAAGTGGGAACAAATGACCTTTTGACCCCTGATTTTTCGTCATGGTTCCTTTGACATACTCTCAATGCCGTCCGAAGTTCGATTTGAAGGATTTGGTTCTGGTTTCGAAATTCCATCATCTTATTGGTCGTCTTCGTCAGTTGTTGACTCAGACTCGAAACGTCAGAGAGGCCAGTTCGGGACGTTCCAAGAACTTGAGATTTTTTAAAAATAGTTGTTTTGTTGTAAAGCTTGTTTTAAAAAAATACACGGTTTGAACAACAACCTGATCCATCGACAGAAGCGGCGTCACCGCCGGAACCGGCAAGGCTTGGAGGCGGAGCCGCAGCGATTTTCCTCTTCAGGGAATCGTTCTCAGACAAGAGTTGCTGCACCTTGGCTTTGAGTCCGTCGATCTGATTGGTCATGTCACGGTTTCTCTTGGAGAGGTCAATTATTTTACCGGAGAGAACCGTTGGTGACTCTTTGCGCATCAGCGTCTAAAAAAAAAGTTGAGGCCCAAATTTTTTGAAAATTTAAAAAACAATGTTTCCAAAAATGTTACTGCTGGGTCCTGGGAAATGTCCCTCAGCTTCCTAAGGTCACTCAATTCACTCTCTTGACACTTTGCCTGCTTCGTAAGGTGCCAGTTGTCCTCTGCAGCGGCCTTAAGTCAACTAAATTAACTCCCTTGGTCATTAGTTAGTAGAGGTGCAATTAGACTACCGTTAACTTATCCTTGAGGTAGCGACTCAGTTCGAGCGGAAATAGTATGGTGGAGGGGACTTTGAGCATGTCCTCAATGTCCATGTGCGGGTAGACTGGTTCCGGAACACTTGGCGCATCTTCCATGACCTCTTCAGAAGGGCTCTCGTAATTTTCAACCACATCTGACACGGCGCTTTCAGCGTCAATGCTATCTTCATCAACTACAGAAGCCTGCCTCTCAGCGCCCTTCATATCCACAGCCACGGCGTCGTCCACTCGACTTGTATCCATGTCCTAGAAAACGATCGATCGCTTTTGACAAAAAACGTTTTCTAAAACGATTGCGTTTATGAAACTAAATGCTAAGTTTAGTACATGCACGGTCGCTAAACAAGCTTTCTAATAACACACCACCTATGAGGGTGGTGTGTTATTAGTCGCTGTAACAACCTTGAGTACTATTCGTTTCCTTTTTCCTTTGTAAATATGATGGATATCGCTCATGTGTTAATTTCCCATAAGAAACAAGTAGGTTCCCACGTTTCTAGGGAGCTTTACGAAAAAGCGGAACTTACTTTTGAAACAGGCCTCTCGGTGGTTTCGAGCGGGAGATTAGAATATGCGCGGCAAATAGAGATAATTATTTTTTTTTATTCTAAATGAAATACTGTACAAAAATTTCTAAATATATTAGCAAAAATAAATATCTGTATCACAATTGATTCACATAATGATCTAATTACTCATTGTTACACCAAAATTTCAATAGGTAGAGCAGTTTCTATACTGTCCTGTTTCTCCTCATCTGCATCTTCATTACATTTCTCAAGTAGATGATGACTAAGGTGCTCTGGAGCAGTTAAGATCATTTCTGAATTTTTCAAGTTCAAGTTAAGTTTTCGATGAGAAAAAAAATCATAAGAATTGAAAATCGCAATTAAACTATTTGTTACCGGCTAGAAAGCCTAGCACTAGAACAAAGGTCTCTCTCCATCCTTCTAGTTCCAATTGACATTGCTCTGAGTCACTCATATGCGATTCTTTTTGCCTGCCTCATTTCCTACCTGAAACGCTTTTCCGAATGCTGACAATTGTAATTAATTGTAATTTATTGTGTGCTGATTGTAATGTAATTAAGACATACTAGATAATTGTAATTTCATTGGACGCTATTAATGAAATTAAATTAATGGCCGGTGGCAGAGACTGGTTGCACAATTTCTAATCTCCCGCTCGAAACCACCGAGGGGCCTGTTTCAAAAGTAAGTTCCGCTTTTTCGTAAAGCTCCCTAGAAACGTGGGAACCTACTTGTTTCTTATGGGAAATTAACACATGAGCGATATCCATCATATTTACAAAGGAAAAAGGAAACGAATAGTACATGTTACATTTCACGAGGTGTTTGGCGGCCATTTTTTTTTGGCAAGCTACTGTTGCCTTGTCCACGCACCTTAGAAAAATCACTCTGAGCAATAGGCGAGAGTAAAAAATGATGAATCTAAAAAAATACTAATTGTAAGTCCAATTCCTATTTTTAGCTTCTACCGCTTCTGAAACGACGCATAATGGCTGGAACTGATTTTAGCGGCGGCTCAATGCTTTGACGCCGTTTAAACCTATTTTTAAAATCACTGACTAAACTAGGCAATAGCCTCTGAAACGGTGAAACAACCTGGCAGGAACTTATCACATTTTCACTACGTTCGATCTCCATTTTTTTTAAATTCTAATTTACAAAAAAAAAATTCAAATTTCGGTTTTGTCCAAGTTCTCAGGTGAAAGATGCATAAAATGGTCATTTATGAACACACATTGAGCTGCACCCTTCATCCCCCAAAACTGGTTATCATCTTCATCCCCTTGGCATCGTTTTGAGAAAGTGGGGGATGAATCTGTCACCAAGCAAAGTGCCATCTTCACCAAAATCAACCCTTTTCCTATGTAATCTGTTTGACCAAAAACAAGAGTTACTGTCCTTCGCAAACCATTTTCCATTGCTGTACACTTTACGAAACAGCATCAATAGCCTCACTTACAAAATCAACCTACACATTTGCGACGCATTTGAAGAGAAATTCAGTTAGCATTTTAGTAAGTTGCTAAAGCGCAGATAACCCTTGACATGGCCCACTTAGGCCTCCTATCGCTGACATTGATCTCACTTCTGCTCGTGACCCTCGTCGAGGTAAAAACATAAATAACACATATCGTGTCAGGGCTCGTGAAACGCCAATTTAATTAGGAGCAATTGCTCATTAATTCCTAGAATTTAAATCCTGAGAATTTAGAAAAACATTCAGAATCCTATTAACATGTTGCTAGTCAATTTTCTGTACAACTTATATTTGCATGTGTCGATTGCCGAATTGGAACAGAGTCAAAGTCCAGAGAGGCTCAAAGTGAGCGTCTACTACGAGACGCTGTGTGGAGATTCGAAGCGATTTGTGAAGCGACAGCTCTACCCCCTCCTCAAGAACGGAGGCGAAGAACACATTGACGTCGAGTTTGTTCCCTATGGAAAAGCCACGGTAAGACAAAATAAGGAAGGTGGAATAGTTAATTGAAATTAAAACGTGATTAATTAAACTTGATTTAATTACCTTTAGACTACAAAGCGTGGCTCTTCCTACACCTTCAGTTGTCAGCATGGCAGGGAAGAGTGTGAAGGGAACAAGATGCACGCATGCGCAATCAAGTACTTGAGCAAGTCAGAACAGTTCCATTTCATTGGCTGTTCAATGTCCAAGTCTTACCCGCCAAGTTCCCTCCTACAGTGCGCCTCGGAAACGGGGATGGACCCTACAACGCTCGCCAAAATCACGGCCTGCTCAAAGACCGCCGAAGGAGATGCCTTACTAGCGGCCCACGGTGTTCAAACGCACGGTCTGAGGCCAAAACTCTTCTTTGTACCCACCGTGGCCTATAACATGCTTGGAGGGTTCGACGAAGAGAAAATGTGGCAGAGTCAAACAGATTTTGCAGGCGTTGTCTGCTCTGAGTTGAATAGTACTCCTAAATTCTGCCCTAATTATTGATACTCAAGACTACCTCTGCGATGCAACTGCTAAGTTTAATTGTAATTAAATAAAATTGGCCATAGTATTAGTTGCGCGAAAGGCATAATTTGTATTGAGCCATATGTTATTTCTCTAGAGTACATTTTGTTGCCAATTATTTAGGAGTAATCGAATAGCTCATTTATAAGGTTAATGTCAAATTAAAATTACATTCGAGTTAAATAATTAAATTAAAATTTTAAGATCTGATGCATTCTGACAATAAATAAGAAACTATTTTCTGCTGGCGCTGTTTGGCAAAACAAGTTTACAAAAAATGATGCGCTCCAGGTAATTTTAATAATATGGTATGTTTCCCTTGTAGGAAATGACAGAGATTGCGAATTGCCAATTATACGTTACACTATATTGGAAGGAAGAATTAAATACAAAGGAATTAAGGGTGACGGTGACGGTGACGAAAAAGTTTGTTTTACTTCCCAGATGGAAATCCAACGTCTTGAATCTTGGAATTTTGAATTGAGTGAGCCAAGTCCGGATTGACGCAACACTCCGCGCTTCCCATCACGTTAAGAACACGACGAAGATGATGAAGAAGAATATTAAAAGTGCAAAGACCTTGATCATTAGCCATCGATTGGAGGTCACAGACTTAAAATACTTGAGGAGCTCAGTGTGAGCTGCTTCCACGTTCATTTCAGCGTCTTCCACGTTTCCATCAATCCTATGCACCACTTCCTCTTGCTCCTTTACCATCGTTGCCAACTGTTGGAAAATCCCACCCAACTCCACAATTGTAGACTCTATCGAACGCATAGCGTCAGCACGACTTGAAACGTACGAATCCTACAACAAATAATACAAGAGTTAACAACTAAAACAATGTAAAGCAAACGACTTAAACCGTTCCACCACATATTGAGCCACAATATTTTGTACTCGTGAATGACGTACTGTGTCATCTTGCATGGACATTTGGGCTTGGGATTGTCTCAGTCTCAGCGAATCACCCATGTCAATGGACACTGCACCCGCACTGCTAGATTGGGCTTCATCGTGGTATAATGCGGACCCTGTGAATCAGTGCAAATAAGTTAATTCCACCTTTAATGAATGTCGTTTTCAATAGTTTTGTTTGTTGAGTTGTTACCTAAATGAAAGCCAGTCATCGCTGAGGGTGGTAAGGTGGAGGATACGGGACCTTGGGAAAATTGGTCTTGTCGACTCCGCTGCTCCTTCAAATTCTGCATTCGGAAAAAGGTAAACTAATTACGCTCGGCCTCGGCAATTACCTAAATTTATGACGAATTACCTCTGTTCTAACTTGAAGAACTTGCTTGAATTCGTTGGACATTGAAGCTAGTTTGGACTGGAGTCCTAAGACTACACCTGAGGAATGTGATTGCACGTGCTTTCCATTCTGCCGCTGCGTCCCTCGCGCTGTCTTTTGTAGCTGATACAGAAACAAATATATTAGGCTTGGATTATATCAATAAAACATTTCAGTCATTCTTACCCGAGCAATATTCTTATTAAGAGACCCGATATCCTCCTTAATTATAAAAGTTAGTTCTTGGATTTCAACCGATTTGTCATCAAAAATGGATCGTTTCTTTGCGACTGTAATTGTAATTCAGTATTAAATACTCAGTTAAAACTGAATGGAAAGTATTCAAACAAAAACAACTCTTACGTAGTGCGAGTTTTTCTAGCTTAGTGTAAGTTTTCCCAATGTCTTGGCCAATGATCCTAAAACAAATGGAGCATTAGATCAAAGAGTCACTTCACTTCCTCACTGCTGAACCTACTTTGCAATCTTCATGAACTCTGCATACTGATCCAGGTTCCGATTGACCTTATTGACACCATTGGATCCGGGCAGAGGCGGTCGGACTTGAGCTCTGCTCTGGACAGCCTTCAAGGCTGACTGGAATTCATCCGTTCGATCTCGACCCATGTTCTCCTTGTCGTCATCAAGTGTCTGTGCCCCCAGAAGATGTGACCACTCGGTCGTAGTCGCTGCTCGGTCGTCTTCAGATTTCGAACTTCCACGACGTCTTCTTGCCACACTCATTTCATAACGCGATGTCGGTGAGCTACTCAATTCACATTAACATAATTTACGATTAAAACCCAATTACCAATCGTGTTTTTTTAAATGCAGCACACATGCAGTAACCACTTTCTCATGCTTAATTGACACAACATTCCGAGCTTAATTGTGCCCGATGGTATAAGTGGCTACCTTTGGGTAACTGCAGCTGTTCCACTTCCGTGTTGCACAGACCCAGGTAACTTAACTTAATTAATGAGTGGTTTAGTTAACTTTACAATTAGCCTTACGTGGGTTAGCGCCTACTCACTTTTAGCATTCCATGAGATGGAGGTTCCAGAGATGAGCTCTTCCGTCAATCAAACATGTAATTAATTACGTCACCACTTCTACTCACAATGACACTCAATTATCTACTCAATTACTCTTTGCCACACGTCATATGCTCACTTTCTAAACTCAACCACCAAACTCCCTTCCACATCCTCCCCTGCAAAACACTCTCTCCTCCTCACTCAGGTTCTTTGGCGCACTCAATTTCAGACAATAACAAAATCCACCAATTAAATCGGCAATTAACTAATTGGGAATCCTAACTAATGATACATTGTTTTAGATCATCTTAAATTGATTAATCAATTAACTTAAAATTAAAACAAGAAGTGATGACGGACATTTGATAGATGTACCACTACGAATCCTGAACATTCCTACATCTACTACATTTCCCGCGTTTTCTGTATTCCATTCTATCTTTCTGATGATGTTTAACTAACCTTTAGTGTAAATGGCCTCTTTTGAAGATTTGAATTACAACGCAAGGATGAAGTTAATTACTAATTAATTGTATTTAGGACAGAAATGGTAGAGTAAAAAGTGTAACTACAATTTATTTACATGATATCTCCTGAGGTAGACTAGGATCTGGATGACTGATTGGAATTTGCCTACTGGAATTTCGAGTCCAACTTGGACAATTTTGAATTTGACTAGATTACAACTGTATAAAAACTTGGAATTTTTGGGTACTTGAGGCCTTGATTTGTTCAGTATTGACGGTGATGAAAGTAGCCGATTGGAGGGAAGTGATCCTGAGGATGCATGATGTCGCTCTCGTAGGACGTTCTTAGCTTGTGCGAAACCATGGCCTCGGCCTGGACCATTCCACCAATTGAGCCTCGAATTGTGATGATCCGGTCGCAGTCGTCGTACCGATACTTGAGAGCATGTCGAGAGGGGTCGTGAATGTTGGAGATGTGGATGCGAGTGTTGGTCTCTTGCATGATCTTCGTGATGTTCGTTCCTCCCTTTCCAATGACACGTCCAATGAGAGAGTCAAAGGCGATGAGTCGAAGCGCCAGCTCTGCTCCGAAGGTCTTTGACAAATCCTGAGCCAGGATTTCCAGGATTTGGCGACAAGCGGCAGTGCAACTCTCCGGAGTTCCGACGATGCTCAGGACTTTCTCGACGTCTCCACGGTTGCGAGCCCCGCCCTGTCCAGTGTGGATATTTACCCGAGCTCCCGTTGACTGCGTACTGAGATTTGTTTTCAATTTGGGATTAGTTAGGGGCGTTCTTCTGAATTCGTTTAATATTCATAAATCAACCTTACATTTGTCGAATTGTGCCGCCAGCCTTTCCAATCAAAGCTCCGACTTGCGCCGCAGGAACCAGCATTCGCCATGGGAAATTTGGATTGGGTTCGTAAGCCCCGTTCCACCGTGGAGACCTGGAGCCTCTAAAGCCGTTCGAAGCAAAATTGCGGGGATGGAAAGGTCGTGACCCAGAAAACCGTGGTCGGAAAGTCCTACCCTCAGAATTCTCTCGCTCAGCGCTGCCACTCGTTGAGGACGAAACCTCGGCCGGTTCCGGTTCCTTTTTGACAACTTCGATATCTGAAACGGAATCATTATCTCAAATGATCAGGATATCGTGACGAAGTTTAAAAATATGGCGCCTACTTGCTGGCTTTAGATTCTCTGGTGCCGCCTCAGCCTTGACAATGAGTCCATGTCCATCTGAGGTCATCTCGTTGCACCTCGAGATCAAGTCAGCCATGGTCTGCGTGTCTGCCACCGTGACAACAAACTTTGAGCTTCCCATCTTCTCCATGGACAGAACGTTTCCTCCCCAGATGTCCAGGATCTTCTCCAGATCCTGAATGGATCCTTCCCCTTCACAAGACCCGTCTATTGTTGTAAGATTACATTATTTTTCGATCATAAGTTGCTGGAATTCCAGTTAGAAATGTCTTTCTACCAGCATCCATTTTTTTGATTGTCATCAAGCAGCGACCAAGTTTGACCGTTGCTCCAGTGTAGTTGCTCACGGCGGGTTCGATGCAGATAACGGATCCATGATAAGTTGCCCCATGAAAGCGGTCAATGACGAGGTCGGCCGTACCTGGACAATATTGAAATCGGGTTTCAATTAGTAGACCATTTGGAAACGTGGAAGGGGGTCTTTGACCTTGTCATGTCACCAGTGGTCAACGACCGCTGGCCATACCTTGGTCACAGCACTGCATGAAGGCATATCCCTTCTTGACGGTAATGCTGAATGAATTCTTGGCCAGTTGACCTCCATTGAGCAGAAAGGTCCTGAAGTCGTCTTCAGAAGTGTCGGCTGGCAGGTGGCCAATGTACAGTCGACTCAGACACTCGCGTCCCATTCTTGCCCTTGACAACAGTCGAACTTCTAAAGCTCAAGTTTAATTACGCAATTAAAGTTAAGTTTAATTAGCAATTAATCTTAGAATCGCTGAACGCTGACGTGACAAGCGTTGAGACAGTTGACAGCTTGACAGCTCAAGGAGAAGTGACGAGTGGTCAATTTAAAAGCTCTTTGAGGTGAATGACCTTTAACTGAGGCATTCCCGCTAGAGGGCTCCTTATCACAGTTATTCTCTTATTGTAAAATAAAATTGACGTTGAATTAACAATTAATTTACTTCAATTAAAAAATAGCTGTATTCAGAGCACTAAAGGAATTTGGGATTTATTTTAGAATTTTTGAATTTCAAAACTGAAATCAAAAACGAATTTCTACTCTGTCATTCAAAATTAAAATAAAGAAAGATACTGCAAGTTCATGTTTTATTTTCAGTTATTTGTCCAAATATTCTGTACTTGTTCAAAAAAAAAAAGAAGGTTACAGCAAGAGTTTTAACATTTTTCTAGAAATTACATTTAAAAAATGAAGAGAGCTTTAAAAGAGTCTAATCTTAAATACTGACATTTCTTCAGGTTTAACACATCACAATTAGTTAAGAGAAATAAAATTAGAATTAAAAAGTACATTTAGTTAATTGTAAATAACTACTAATACTTGTCATAGTTTTTATATTTAACATACAACTTAATTACACCCGTCAAAGAGGCTTTATGTACAGACAATACTCAAGTGGCACAGATTCCTGACAAGTATTTCAAAAAAAAAAACTGAAGCCCTTAAAAACTTAAGTTTTGAATAGTAGAAAATTGTGCTTAAAACTTCCAAAAATGTAGGTGGGAAAACGTTTCTTTTTTTAAAAGAGATGCATTATTCTAATGTGTACTTATTCTTCATCGTCTCCAAACTGATCGTATTGTTGGAGGTCCTTGTCGTAGTTCTCGATTAGGCGACTATACTGATCCAGCGTCAAGTTCCTAAGCAAAGTGTCATTAAGTGAGGAGTACTTAGGGAACGAAGAGGTGGGTGAGAGCGGAACAACGCTGCGCCGTCGCCGGCGACTGTTGCCTTGACTAGCAATTTCAATGCAGAGCACAATTAACTTATGGTTGCACCCAAGGGTCTCCTGACCCATGATCTGACCCTTGAGTAGGTCAGAGGCGAGGCCCATGCTGGAGGGGCTGTCGGAGTGCCAGGCTTCGCAGTAGGCTGTCTTCGCTCGCTGCCCACCGCTCGCTGAGCCATGCCAAATTTTCTTTGTAGGCCTGGAAATTCAATTTTTAATCATTTTAATTTAATTTTCAAAATTTCAAGACTCCGAAAACTTGAGGAGCGTTAGAGGGAAAAGCGAGAGATGAGAAGAGAAGGCGAGAGATGAGAAGAGAAAGCGAGAGAAGAGAAGAGAAAGCGGGAGATGAGAAGAGAAAGGGAGTGTTGAGAGAAGAGGAAAAGAGAAAGTTGTTTTAATTTGCATACCAGTGAAAGTCGTGCATAACATTTCGTCCACTGAATGAGTAGAGTGCGGGAGGCCTCGCGAAGAAGGGTCCGTCCCCTTGAAAGATTTCGGACCAAGAGTTGAAGAGGACCTCTCCCTTCGTGTTGAGTACTGGCAAGTTTCGGTCGGAGTACTTGACAATGGAGTCAAGATTTTGGACATAGGAGACGAGGAAGGCCCTGAAGGTGCCCACGAGGTTGGCGTTTCGAGCCTGTCTGTAGCACGAGTAGTCAGAGCCCCGGATTCCGTGCATGTCACCACTCCAAGGGTCATTGAGGGCCGCCATGCGGAGCTAAGGGCCATCAAATAATTCCCTGATTAATTTTCACAAAAACATAATTTGCGAAAGGGGAAAACAGGGAAACTGGTTTTTGAGAAGTAGAGAGAAAGTGGTGGAAAGGAGAAAGTCCTTACAGATTTTAGTTCCCTTTTCAGAAGATGCTTTTAGAAAGACAAGAGAAGAATTTATTAGAGAGAAGAAATACATGCTTGGTAAAATAAAACAGAAATAATGCTGCTTTTTTTGAACGTTTCTGTTTTAAAAAAGATTTTGTTTTAAATTTAATTCGAACAGGTGCATTTCTTTACACTTGGTCCTTCCACTGCGTTTGAATTGACTAAGCTGGAGGGTTCGAAGGGACGCATGAGGCGAGCTGGCTCGGGAGTGGGCCCTTCGAAATGACCCGTGTGCTGCACTGGAGCAAGGAGTAGTTCACCCGTCTAAATTAAGGGTTCATCAATTAAAAATTATGATAATTAGCGCAGAATTAATCGAATTTAGAATTATCAAAAATTTCAATTAGCATTTTCCCCCTGTTTTTGCTTTCCTTACAAGAATTGGTCTCCATCCGCCTGAAACACGAACAAAGAGTTGCTCATCTTCACGTACAAAGGCGATGGTGCCTATGGAACTTGATTCGGACATCTGGTGAAAATAATGAAATTTAGTTAATTTAAAGTTAATGTTTATTTTAATTTAAAATTAATTACTTTAATTGACATATTTAAATCGTTAAGAACTTAAGAATCAGTTAACACTTACCCTGATCATAGCCTCTCTGGAAAGAAATAAAACGGCACCTGGCACTACCTTTGAATTTGAAGATTGCGAAGCGTCGCCTCTTTCGCCCTTGGGCCCCATTGGACCTTTAAATAATTTTAATATTATTATTTTTTAAATATCGTTGTCCAAAAAATTGAGCTCCAAATACTTCAAGACTACTTGAATTTACTTTCTTTAAGACGAGCACGTAAAGCTGAAATGCCGCCTTTCACTTTTAGCAGCAAAAAAAAAAATTGCGAAAAATTGCTTTATGAAGCTTTAAAAAATAATGCTTAGTTTTTTGGCAGAAATTATACCTGGGATCCCCATTCCAGGCTCGCCGACAATGCTGATTCCTGGAACGCTGGAATTTCAATTTTAATTTTTTTAAATTTCTTTCAGTGGATTAGGAGAAGGTCTATGAACTTACCCTGGAGGCCTACAAAATTTAAAACAAAATCATAAAAATTCCTTGTTTTAATTTAAAATTGAGTAAAGGGTGGTATTAGGCAATGGACTCACCCTTGAGGGCCCGGCGGCCCTGATGGACAATTTGTGGGACATTGCGACGGGGGCCCTTGAATTTCATACTTGTAAAAGTCACCTACTGCCTCTCCCTTGTCACCCTAATTTTACGGTAAATTTTATAATAAAAAACTCAAGTGCACACGTTATTTTCAAAGTTTTTTATTTTTTATTTTTAGCGAAACGGGAAAAGCAGCTAAGCTTGGATAGTCAGCCTTTCCCGTCTCGCTCCAACTCATTCCATTGAGTTAGTGCAACTTTAAAAAAATTCTTCAACTGGCAGTGAAATCTTGCATAAGACGTTAATTTTATTATTTAAAAGATACAATAAAAATCAGATGACTATATTGTATCACTTAATTTGAATACCTTTTGCCCTGTGATGGATGCGCCTGGTCTCCCCTGCAAAAATTAATTGAGTAATTAAAATAATCGATAGCTACATAACGTTTATAAAATGTTTGAAAGCGTTTCCATTACCAAATGCTTCCCTCCCGGCTAACAACATAAAGCACAATGTTAAAGGCAATTAGTGATTTACAACACCACAATTGGACGCACGACATTAATAAAATCGTATTTTTTTTTCTATCCTTACCGGCCATCCTGGGACCCCGATTTCACTGTTGATTAAAAAAAAATTAGTTTTGGTTTAAAATTCTAGTAAATTTTTTACCCTTACCCTGGAGGCCTGTAATTATAATGTCAAAAAGTGTCTTAAAAATTGGCCATGCATTTATTAAACTACTTATTTAAATTAATTAGTGAATTACCCCGGCGGACCCGCCTTTCCCCTTCTTCCCCTCCTTCCTGGTAATCCTATGTCACCTTTTTCACCCTTATAATTAATTAAATTTATTTATTTAGCAAACATTTAATTAACTTAAGTTCAATCAATCGGTTAAATAAGCATAATAGTAATAGTATCTCACCTTGATTGGCTCTTTGACAGGTAGATCTAACAGGTTGCTTGGAGCTGCTTCCGGCCCCTTTATAGTAAAAAAATTAGTCCAAAATTTAATTGTAATTAAACTAAAGGGCCACTTACTGGTGGGCCAGCAGGGCCTACTGGACCAATTTCTCCCTTTTTGCCCTCTTTTCCAGCAATCCCAGGCAATCCATTCACTCCAGCCGCACCCTGATTAATTATTTATGCAAATATGTTACTAATTGCACATTAATTATCATTTAATTTATCAGTTAAGTTGTCATTAAAACGGTTAGTTATCCTTACTTTGTCACCCTTCTCTCCTGGCAAGCCTTGCAGCCCTACAGAGAAAATACAAGTTTAAACCCACTCTTTCAGCAAAACATTCAGTTTCGGGTTTGGGAGCGTTGGCGTTTAAGCGTTCAGTTTGGACTTCCATAACTGTAAAGTACCCTGCTGAGTGTTTTAAATCGTTTGAAAACAATTTTTTTTAAATCTTACCGCGCTCACCCCTTTCCCCTGAAGGGCCTCTTGGCCCCACCTCCCCCACTTCGCCCTTTGGTCCAGGCTTGGCCACCAAGTGTTCCTAAAATTCCAAAATAATTTATTTTCATTGATTTGTCAGTCGATTTCATAATTGTCTCAAATGAACCTTCATTAAATTACGAGGCCTCCAATCTGGCTGCATGAAGTGGTTGCATAAAAAGTGGTTTAGCACAACACAAGTAGCCCAATTAGCCTAATTACCCCAATTTCATCCACTTACATCGTAACCCACTGCACTGGGCGTCATTGAGAGTCCTGGAAGGCCCCGCTCCCCCTTTTCCCCCGTCGAGCCCTTGTCGCCCTTCGGCCCTTGATAGCCGATTTCTCCCTTCTTCCCCGAAGGGCCCACTTCCCCTTGAGGGCCTGGCAAGCCTGGTGGGCCCTTAATTGCAATTAAACCAAGTCATTAAGTACCCCATTCCAATGCATTGTAATTAGTAAATTGGGCTCACTGGAGACCCAGCCTTCCCATCGCTCCCTCTGAATGAGTCTGGAAGTTTGGTGAAGAGTTCCGTGTAATTACAGGTGCATTTTCCGTAGGGACTTCCAGGATCAAAGGGTATGAACTAGTAAGAAATGCATTTTCATGAATTCCTGCTATTCGGACCCGTGGGCTCACAAATAATAATAAATCAAGTCACAACATGCAATGAAATCGAAATGGAAAAATTAGGATTTCATGCTAAAGAAAGAATAAATTAAAAAGTACCTCGTCGCCGGACCCTGAGCCCGATTCTCGTAGAAACGGAAAACTTTTTCCAGGTTCGCCTATCACATATAAGTGGAAAATGAAAAGAAATAAATTGGCAAGGGCTGAAAGGCGCTAATTTTGAAATAAAAAACGATTTTTTGGTCTACCTTTTTGACCACTAGGTCCTGCAGGGCCCCTTGGCCCTATTTCGCCCTAAAGTCAAAAATGAGAAATGAGAATTTCGAGGAATAAATAAAAATTGAGGATTTAGGAGAAAGCAGGAGTGCGAAATTCTTCAGAAACGAAAGTTTGGATAACATGCAACAGTACAAAAAAAGCAAATTAGGAAAAGTGGTAAAATTGTGTACAGGAAATACCGTAAACTTTCAAATTGAGAAAAGTAGGACTTCATAAATTAAGTGGTTAACCTTTTCACCCTTAGAAGTGGTCTTAAGGGACGTTGCAAGATTTCGAAGGGCCGTAAAGTCCGGACCTGACGGGGAAGGTGGGGGCGGTGGAATTGGTGGCATTGGGGCAGAACTACCCAATTCCTCATCCTCATAATCCTCGCCCTCCTATATGCAGATTTACAATTGGGGCATTAAGGGGTCCATTAAGTGTCAATTTCCGAGTACTTAATCACGTGAAAAAATCATAAACTAAAAAGACAAACCGAGTAATCATAAGTAACGTCACTCCAGTCATTAAGCTGATTCGAATCACTTTCACCTGAACTTTCCCCCGAGGAAAAATTTTGCTAAAATAAAAATCAACAACTCAGCAACGGAGGAGGCAAACTCAACTCAATTATGCTAATTGACGACCAATTATTAAATTATTAAAATTTGAAATATGATGATAAATCATAATGATAAAGATAATTGACTTATTAAGCTATGAATAATTGAGACAATACTGGAAAAAATTGGCAATTTTCCTTAAACTTGTTTGTCTACTTTTCGTATTTTTTTGGTGATAGATGGACGGTGGCTTTTTCTTTGAAATGTCAAAGCGTGCAATTGGCAGCCAGAAAACGTAAATGAAAAAATTATTCAAATTTCCTGATTTTTTTTTTCTTTCAAAAGCGTGCTAAATTTTCGCTAATATGACTCCTTGTGTCCGCCCAAGGCAGATCCCTGCTCAAATTTAAATAAGGCAGGTCTCATCACGTCCATTATAATCTTGAATAAATAATTCCACCCTCTTCTTCTTTGTTTTAAAATGACTTAATTAATTAGGAGAACAAAAGAATTAATTAATAATTAAACAGACCGAAAAGGAGTCGTCACACTGTACTTCGGCAACCCCCGGCATTCCATACAACTTGAGATCTTGAATGGCTCCCTTCAAAAGAACAAAGGACACCAGGAGGTGTACAGGTGAAGGGAACAGTTTCATTTTTTAAATTTAAAAAATATTGGACTTGATCTTTGCATATTTTGAACAAATAACTTTCACTCAACTTTTCGCCAATTTTCTCTTCCAACACATTCCATCTCACCCAAATTCCAAAACCTTCAAAAATCTACATTTTTTTATTTGCACAAATCTAACGAGCACGAAAACTTCTTCTTTTTTTTGTATCAAAAGTTTCTCTTCAAAATGTAATAAATTCATCAACAATGAATTATGATCCACACATTATGTCCACACGGCATGTCACTTTGAAAAATAGTATAAATGACTTTACTCGTTCCAACGGCAGACGCAGCGTCTACTGCACCGAGATCTCAAACCGGCCCTCAACTTTTTGCGAATGAAAGACAAGTGCTTCCTAAGTTTTTTTTCACAGATTCTACTAAAAATATGATGTTAGGTCCTTATCTCAAGAAATTAAGAGGCGAGATGAGGCGGAAGGATGGTAAGTGTCTGCTTCTTTTTTTAGTCCAGCGCACTGGGGTTATCTTCCAGAACCTTAATGTTCAAAGTGAAGGCTGTGTGAAGTCACTTATTTTTTGAAAGAGGGTGGTTGGAGAACAGGACTTGGACTAACGTTTCAAGTGAATGGACAGGTAAATCGGGTAGGAAAATCTCACCTGCCTCACAGATTCAAAAGCTAAATTATCCCTATCGAGTTGTGCAGTAAAACAAAAGATATCTTCAAAAGATTCTCTTGGAAGATTCTCTATTCATTTGTTTAACCCCTCGTCTGATGGCAAATCCAGATTTGGAAAACGAGATTAGCAGGTTTCTCACCTGGGAGAACAACTGTCTCAAATCAAAAAGTTAACAAGTGACCTTCCCACCTCCAATAATTGCTCTCTTTGATTTATGGCGAATCGAGAATTGACATCAGACACAATTCTCCTAAGAGGCTGAATCTACAAGCCTTGGTTTTTCTTCGAATTGATTTATCTGAGCCAAGTGTCAGAGGCTGCTGGGTAAAAATAATTTTTATTGTCAGACTAGAAAAACCTTTCAAGTAAAATTGATTTCTTGGCAACTTCGAATAAATATTCAGAAATAGAAGAGTATTTTTGGAAATCTTGCAAAATTTCTGCTTCAATAGTTTGCCTAAAGCCTTGACACCAATCCCACGGCTAAGTAACTTGAAACCTAAGAAAACTGTAAAAAGGAAAAAAAAGAAGAAGAAAAAATATTTGTTTGTTTTTTGTTGTAATGATTTGCCAAAAATGGTAAAATAAGTGTTAACTAAGTTTGTTTCCGAGTTCGCAGAAGAATGATTGAGTCATGTTTGCATAAATTACAGAGGTGTGGACATGGGCAGTAGGACACGAGGTGACATTGAGGTTTTAATCGATTTTTGACTAAAATATGGATGCAGCTGCCAAAAATTATCACTGTATCAAATAATTTATTTGCATCGTCTCATCTATAAAAAAAACCGCATGACCAAATTTTTTTTAATAATTTTAATGGATTCGCCAGATTTTGGTCAATCTGTATCAATCATCGCCAGTTAGAAATTCGAAATTTATTATGGAACTATTAGCGGTAGATTCTCAGCAGGAATCCCTGGCGGATGCGGTTACTTTCACTCAATTTGCCTATGATTGTGCCAATTTCGGAGTCATTTTGTTTATCACTCAACCTGTCAGAAACAGGGATTCCTTTGGTTTTGGAGCTCAAATAACTGAAGTTCCATTGAAAATGACATGTTTTCTTTCCCGTGTCTGCCCCAGTCAACACTCCCTTTTAAATCTCTGGCCCACCCATCTATATGCTAATTTTCTGCACAAACAGGAGGAAGCCTAGTGCTAAATCATGTCATCATCTTATTTATTTACGCAGACAGCTTCAAGATTATTTGCTCTCATAATTAGACCTTCTCTGGGTCGTAAACTTTCTTCTAATTTATATCAGCCCAACACAACCTTTCAACAACTTTTTCATTAACACCAAAAACCCCAATCAAAATGAGCCTAAAATCTACTAAGTTGTTACAATACCTTCTTACAATAAAGGCGAAAAAAGAATTCGTAAGGTGGTGTGGGATTAAGAAGTTTACATGGAGTACTAGCCGAAAAATCCCGTCCTGGTACCAGAAATAACTCCCATATTTCGTTTTTCAAAGAAAATAATTTTCGCTTTTTGAATGGCCACACAGCGAAGTAAGGCCTAAAAACAATTACTATGGCTAATTTTGTAATAGAAACAAATTTCTAGAGGCTGTGTAGTGGAGGATGGTCAGACAAGAACCCTGCACCTCTAGTCCCAGGATGGGCACGCTGTTTTTGCTTCAATAAAAAGGGCATTTTTGAAAATAATGGAACTAGCCAAACTAGCCCATTCTAGGATACGGGAGGATCTAGAAATTAAAAGTGAAATCCTCTTGTCATAGGACGGGCTCCTTCGGCCTTTCTATGTAAAAAAAAAAAAAGAATTCGAATTCTTCAGTAAGAAATCTGATACAAATACAAACCAAGATGAAACTAGAATCTCTCATAAAAAATACAAAAACAAGTTAAAATCTTCAAATCGTCAACATCTTGTTCAACAAGAATGTAAAATCTAGACTATAAAATGTGAAACCTAAGAAGTTGAACCTCGATGTAAAACTGGAAAATGCTATTGATTTGGAATTACGACTAATGGTTCTGAATTAATTTGAATTTGAATTTACATTTATTGCTGCTGATTTTCATTTCGAATACTTGATTTGCCCTAGATTAGATTGCGAATAATTGAGGAAAGCATCAATTGCAGTGCCTCCAGTGGACATTTCCGTCCTATGCACAGGGGGAGGAATGGGATATCTTAAATGTTGTCCATTAGAACGTCCCATAAAGCACTTTAATGGCGTAGTCAAGTGGCTGAGGACTAATTGGAATCATCAATCAGGCAACAACCTTCTTCTGTCAATCCCTGAAAACTCAAAAACAAAGGGCCCTCCTCTCCGCTTGTCAAAGCCATGTCATTAAAAAGCGACGAGTGAAAGCAGGATTTTGAGCGTGAAAGCTTATGGGGAGGTTATTACTGGAGAGGAACTAAAGCCTGTAATTGAGTTAGGCGAAAGTTAATTATTTCATAACGAAACATTTAAGTTAATGAAATAAGAAGGGGAAAGCGTGGGAGAAAGCGTAAGTAGGGCTAAAGCTCCTTTCCCTTGCCTTTTCATCCTCCTGAATGACGGGCGGAGCACTAAATCCAGCATCTGCCACAAAGTTTTTCTTGCGCTCCTCTTGCTTGCTGGGAACACTGGCGGAGGCCCTTGATTCAAACCACCCAAGGGCCCCACCAATCATCAGCGTCAGAGCCACCCCCACACCCACCACACAAATCACTGACCAAATTTTGGAGCTGGCTGAGCACACCAGGGCCATTTTTTGAATTTTTAGAATTTAAAATCCAAAAGTAGCACCAAATTCATTAGGGATTTGGAATTGCAAAATTGCAAATTGTTACTCACAAAATAGATTTTAAAATTTAAAATTCCAACTTTCATATTACCATTTCTAGGGTCTGCTCTCGGAGCCTATAAAAATTGGTGCACGATAATTTAAAAAAACGGTGTTCCTCTGAGAACAAAATTTTGAATTTGAAGAGCACTGAGCGAAAATAATGGGAATTGTCTAGAGACAACAGCGCGGAGAAATCCCTTATTCAAGAGAAAAGTGATGAGATTTTTTGCATTATTGCTTTCACCGCACACGCACGCCACCCCTTTCACTTGACATATTTTCATACTTCTCCCAACAAAAATACGTCTCTTTGATATCAATTTTTTTTGTGTTTGAGAATCAAAACATTCTTGTTCCCGTCAAGGGCCCAGGTTACAATAAAACCATCAATGTCTGTTGTGAGCAGATTGGAAACTCTGCTCCGTGATTGGTCCTCGTTTTCTGGAAGTGTTTTCCAGGACTCACTTTTGTTTGGGGGAAAAGCTTGGACTGAATTGGGCCAAACAAACCAGCTTCCTTTCAAAAACTAAACTGTTGCATTACCACAAAGGCTGAGGCTTCATTTCCTGGAATATTGAAGTCAAGAGATGATTGAGTCCATAAATAGCTCTAAAGCCGACTTCATTATCCAAAAGGCTGTTATGGCTTATCGGACATTTTCAAAAAGTTGAAAAGCCTCTTATCCTAGCCATGTGTTTTTTGTTTCTAAAAAAGTGTTTTAAAAAACACGGCGGTTGATCCCTGTGACCCCGAGCACGAGTATCCCATAGCTGACCGCACGTGGAGCTCTTCTAATCTCTCTCTCCAAACTTTCACTTTTGAAGCCACTTTGCTCCCAATAATTTATCTCACCTTTTCACTTGAACAAATTCTAAACTCTGCCTCCACTTCCTACTGTTTAAAAGTTGATAAAAGACAGAGGGAGTAATTTAGTGATGGTGTTTATGGCTGCTGCTCAGCTCGTCGTCTCCACGTCGTCTGAATAGAGGCGGGAAAGAGAAAGTGGAGAAAGTCGGGAGAAAGGCAGAGAGAACGGGGAGAATGATGATAATAAATGCAATAGGGATTGAATTGAATCCGGCACAAAGTCAAGCCTTCCTGTTCTAAAACAGGTCCTCGTAACTGCCTGTCCCCTTAAAACTATGCTCGCAGCCTCCCTCTTGGATCTTGTCTGACTTGTAGATGGGCTTCTGCTGGAAGAAAGGAGGAGATCGGGGCATTCTGAGACTAGTCAAACAGAGCATTCCAGGACTTTCTCCTGGAGAAAAATGGGAAAGCTTGAACCCTTTCTCCAATTTTCATTACGAATAACAATACTTGAGCGGCTGTAGCGCTGAAGTTAATCGATTCTGTGACAGCGACTTTCATTTTATACAGTGTCAAATTAAAATAAAATTTTCAGTTCAAATAGTCTTCAATTTTGAGGTCAGTGGGATTGTCTATTGACATTAAGTCAAATACATAAGTCCGTCTAATTTTTTTTTTTTTAAAATGTCGAGGAAATATGTACAAAAAGCTGTGCTTCATTTTTCGAATATTTGAATCGACCAAAATGAGTACAGCAACGACGTTCGAAACTGTTCTAAAATTCAGAAGCAGCTTGTTTGAACAGAATGAGCCCTACTTCGTGGCTGAAAGAAATTAAATTGATTGGAATCATCAAGGCTGTGAGAAAGGTTGGATGCTGGCATGAATACTGAACAAGGCAGCAGAGGCCCATATGCTTTTCTCGATACAAAAAAAAAACATTAATACAAAAGTTACAAGCGTCCATTAGTGTCCAGCGATTTCTTGGATTGTGGAAGAGAGTACTTAATTTTGAGGAAATGTGCGCTGCAGCTGCGCACTTAATTGTCGTGGCTCGGTCAAGGGAAACGAGCCACATTTCATCTAATGCATCCAACATTAATCTCTCCGCGGGACAAATCCCTATTTCCCTTCCAACGGACGCCTCACCTTCATTTTTCATTTCAAATGCAGCCTAATAGACCCTTACTCCTTCAAATCCCTTAACGAAAAGAAGAGGCCCTTTTCCCTCTGTAATTAATACATCATCAAACAATTCATCACTTTCACTCCAAACCGCAATCGGAGGAGAGAAGAAACGATTTTCACTTTCTCCTCCTAATATGAAGAATATTCAAAGATTTGAATTAATAATTTATGACATCCTTTCGCCGGAGGATTCAGAAGATTTTGAGAAATCATATTCGACTCCTAAAACCCTCCATTTTCTTTTCTTGAGGTTAACAAAAGAGAAAGTCGACAGTGGATTTTCCTTGAATTATTCTTGTTGACATTTCTCCATTTGGAATTTCCCATGCCCTTGTTTCTGTCACTGTGCATTTACTTTTCTGAAGATCAGATTCCCTTCCCTTGTACTGCTTGCATGGATATTGCATGGGAAGGAAGCGTTCTGAATTTTGAACATTATTTTTTAGTTTTTTAAGTGGAAAAAGTATGGTGCTAAAGTGTTAGTGGGCGAGATGCCGGTGATGTTAACGAGGGGAAAAGTTTAATTAAACTGAGCTCAACCATAAGTGGTCCAGAAGCACTACTTTCCCTCCTTTCTCCTACTTAGGATCCCATAAAAATCCTAATTCAATTCCCTCCGCACAAAGGCAGAGGAAAAATGCAAGAGAAAGCATTTTAGTTTTTCAAAAGAATGCACCCTGCCTCGCCAACAGGCGGAAACAATGGCACTCTTACAAGAAATAAATCTCTAAAATATTTCCTTTGTGAGACTTTGATTAAAAAAAAGTGTACGGAACCATAATTTCCATAAATGTCATTTCACAGGGCATGAACGCCTCATTTTCAAATTACCGCCAGAATCTAAACATAAACCTAAATTTGCCGGCACCTATCATTGCAGCTTATCATGAACATCTTTCAACCGATTACATGTTTAGGCCGAAATTGAAACTGTTACTTGGCATCATTGAATCGAATTTTTGAAAAATATTTTAAATGGAGGCAATAAAATAATTTTGAAATATATTCTACATTTGCCGTTTTCAAACAAAAAATAGTTCAACTTATGGAAAATTGTTCTAAAAATTCATCGCTGCTCCGCGATTATTATTATTTGCTGAAAGATGATGGTTTTAAAAAAAATATTTCTTTGAAATATTATTCTTGGCAATTTTACGAGAAAAGAATCGAGATGACTACTTAAGATCTAAATCCCTAATCCTTCCATCTTGAGACACTTAAAATAAAGGTCTCTATTTTGAAGAGGGCTGAGGGCCACGCCTTGAGTTAATTAGATTCTGGCGGGCCCTTCATGTGGGATAAAAATACAATTAAGGGTCCTTCCCCCTTGGAGATAAAGATCAAGTCCAATATCTTCTAAGCCCCTTTCATCTTTCCACTTGTATTTTTTACTGCTCGTTACCTGAAAGTTCCCTTTTAAAATCGGCCCCGCCTGCCCTATGTAAAGTGTCGATGCGGTGTCAAAGGTCAGTTCTTTGGGGTTCCGCATTGCCATCTGAGAAGCGTGAAACTTGCAGTTCAAGTAGAGCGTAATATTATCTCCAACCACCTGCGAATTGCCAAAAAAATAAATTAAGTGGATACTAAAAATTGTGTTTTAAAAAGTATCTGCCTTTTTAAAATTTAACCTTGAGCGCAAAGCGATTCCACTTCTTGGTCATGAGGGGGACTTCGAAGGACGTGAGCGTCTGCGTCACCAAATGACTGCTGTGATCCGTGTACAAAAGGGAAATTACATTTTGAGAGGATGTCAAGCTGGGCGAGATCTGTTCAAGTACCACAGAAAAAAAATTAAGTACCAATGCTCACTTTAAAAAAGCGTTTTTAAGAAGGCAAAAAAAGAAAAAAGAAAAAGGGTCGAAGGGACTTAAGAGTAAAAATAGAAGTCGATGAGTCGTCTCATTTCAGAATTAAAGACAGAGAAATCTCAATTTAACGATTTTTCAGCAACTTTCGCTGTTCTTCGGATACTGAAAAGGTGCCACTTTATAATTCAGTGGATCACATTCAGGTAATTTGTTATAAGTAATTTGCGACACTTAAGCAGTGACCTTGATTCCAAATTGAACGAGCGTATCCAAGGGATTGACTACTGCAAAAAGATAGGAAATATCCCTTCTATCGGGTTTCACTGTTGCAAGAAGGGCAAAATCCCGGTAGAGACGATCCGGCAAGAAAAGTCTACAATTAAAGTTAGAAAATAAATTGATATTAAAATTTTAATTTTTAAAAGTTAAGTATAACTTTTTTTCTACCTGTAGTGAGCCTTTATATCTGCTGCTTCCCGTATTCCATAGGCCGGAAACCCATCCAATCCTGAGTCGAAATATTGCGTTCTTGGGTCATCAAAGGGGACACGAATAGCTTGGAGAAGGTCATGTTCCTCGATTGCATCTATTAAAACAATTAAATTAATTGCATTAAATAATTTAAAATTATCCATTTAGTTCATATTGTGACATTTGAAAGTTGTCTAAAAAAATGTTTTCACTAAAAAGCAGGAAACGTGAGAGCATAGGCTTCCTGTCTTGATAGTGACTCCTTGTGGTTCACAAGCAATTAGAACATTTTAAAATGGCATCGAATGTGGAAATGAGGCAATTAAGGGCTCCATGGGCTAAATAGAATACAATTAACCTCATAAACACCCTTCATCATTATAATAAGGAAATTAGATAAAGAAAACCATTATAGCTGGCATAAATAATTCGGAAGCATTGAGTTGACTTTTACGGTTCCACTATTTCAAATTCAAAATTTTAAGAAAATATTCCAATTTCTATACAATTAATGTCAGAAAGACCGATTTGAAGAATTTGAGTGAAAGTTTTTGTAAACTTTAAGTGCTTTCACTTGAAATACAATTTATATAATCAAATTTTAGGTCATTACTACTATAGAGCAAAGACGGGAAAATACGTTATTTAAAAACTCCATCTCAATTTTATCTCTACAATGATGTCCTTGAAATACCAAAATGTAATTCAGTACGTTAAGTGCCCCAAAACAACTAAATATATATATAATATATTTCTACATCGCGATAAGTTTAGCAAAATAACCTTCGTGCCGCCCAATATTTTTTTTTAGTTGAATCGAAGATTAATTAATGTTTGAAATCAGTTTCAGTCACGGAGTTTCATAAATGAATTCAATCTAAGTATGTCGAGAATCAGTCGAAAAATCACAAGTGTGTACTCCGATATTTTGTATTTTTGTATTCTGCTAAGATATTTATGTCAAGGACGTTTCATACAGAATTGAGCCATTAAAGGGCCCTTATTTACCACGAAAACGGTCTAATCGTATTTCCTTATATGATTTCCGTCCCTGCAAGCCGCAGTTTTTGGCCATTGTTATTTAGGTGAAGGATGACCCTTGGCAGGGCCCTGCCGAGTTTCCAATGGTGAGAAAGTACATGAAGTCTGTATAAATAAAGAATATTTCGTGGTCTGATAGGGACCTAATGACTCTCAAATGGGCAATTTCGAAATTGGGATGGACACGGTGGTCTGAGAAATAAATTGGAAAGAGCCCTTTTGCATTGTGCCCTTATGGAAAGTGGAAACGTTCAAAACTGAATTATGGTTAATAAACAAATCAGTTGAGGCGTCCTCGTCGGCTGGATGCACCGGTGGGGGCGCATGACTCTTAAATTTCCCTAAATATTCAGTGTCATCCTGTCAAAAGCCGTCGAGATGCATTGGTCATAATTTCTTAATTTCAGGGTAAGTACTTTGAAATTTTAAATATTCTGAGTTGAAGGAGGGTACTTGTGAAGGAGACGCCTGTTTGCCTATTTCTTACAAAATAAATTGTGTATGAAATGGACGGAAATTGATGAGGGAGAGGATGCAAAAGCCCTTCATCACGCCTAGATTTGAAAATGATACGTTGAAAGGATCCTCATTTAATTTCAGGGCTTCATTGAGGTACCCTTGAAAGGGTACTGTTGAAGCTAAGGGGTCCTAACTTTGCCTCGAGGCTACTGATCTTCCGAAGGAATTTCATGTCAAATGTGTCTAAAAACCCTTGTCACAAGATGCTTTCCAAAGTGACACTGTTGAGATTAGGAAAATATTATTAGAAAACGAATCAGATTTCAACGTGAGGTGACTCCTACAACATGTCTTTCTGTCACTATCAATCATCAGCCAATCAGCGACTCGCTGCGAACAATCAACAACACCTTGATACTTATCGTCCAAAAAACTCCCTACAACTTTACATTGAAGTTTGAAAGGCACATATTTTTTCTTTTTATAGAAAATTTCAAAATCTTGTATTATTAATTAAATTAAAAAAAATCATCCTAACAGAACTACATGCTATCAATAAGGGCCACAGCCCTTGGATAGGGAGTCCTATATTCTACAAAAATTGAGGGTTGCTAATATGAACGAAAAGATTGATGAGACAACTGAATTCTTCGTTAAGCTACCCTACTTCAAATTAGTAAAAAAAAATGTATGGCACTGAATCGTGAAATATTATAATGATAACTTTAATTACATAAATTCAGTAGAAATGATCTAAGGCAAAATCAAAACTGAGAAAAATTAAAGCTATTTTCAATCATACACAGAAATGGAGTGTGTATAAAAATTTCATCAGGATTTAAATCATCTCTGGACAGATTCCAGGGCATGCTAATTGAATTGCGTCCTTATTTGGAGGCCTGGAAGTTGCATCCGAACCATTTCCTCTTACGTTTCATTAAAAAGTGAGATGACTGCCCTTATTTGTCATTCAATCCCTTTTACGTCTGGATCCAGTTAGGCAGAAGGCTGAGCAATGTTATGCAATTTTTAGACGTACTTTCGGCTGCATTGAAATTGTGTCCTTTAAATAAAAAGTCAAGTGGAGGGAGGGGAGATGTAAAGTGAAACTTTTCTTTGACTCGTGGGATGAGAGCTCTTAAGTGAATTAAGCGGTGGCTGAATAGGTAATGGAAGGTAGAAAGCCACTTTTGTTTGATCTACTTGCCTTGATTTCCACTGCCGAAGTTCCGGTTCCCAAAAGGATCTGAGCAAATACCCGGGAGAATCTGAAGGAGGAAGACGCTTCGAGCGACGAAGAATCCAAGGGAGACGAAGGCCATTCCGCCAAGGGACGCAACTTTTCACGTCCCGGCCACTCCAAGGGCCCCACTCAACAAAAGAACCCCTTCATCCCACAAATCTAGAGAGCAAACACAGGGAAAGAATAAAGGAAAATTATAATTCTTATATGAATCACATTTACTTATTCTTCTCAAGTCCTCCGCTTTCCCCAAAGCAAAAAAAAATACTAAAAGTTGTTCAAGTGTAATGGAGACTAATTTTGGTTGGCCTTAAATAGTCTGTGGATAATAGCTAAGGATCTTCTAAATATTACCTGTAATTAAGCTTCCTAATTAAGTTCCTAAATAAATTCTACTTATCACACTTAATTTAATTAACACGTTTTTGGAAGGTGGGCGCATTTTCTTTGACATATTCATTTTTAGCCAATTTCACCTAATTTCTGTTAAGTAATTAATTTCTAAACTTAATACTTATTGAAATGAAAATTATTAATTACAGGTCACGTGCAGAGTCTGCTTCGACTGTGCTCCGCATGAATAAAATAAAATAAAGTTTAATTTGTCTATAACTCAAAACAGTTTATTTTCTGAATTTTTGTGAAAATGATACAAAATAGAAACTGATGAATGTGTTTTTAATAAGCCTCATCAGTTGTCGAAGTTTGTGTATTTTCAATTTTAGCTATGCTTCAAGAGGCTTTCCTATTGACACTTCTAATTTTTGGAAATGATTTATCGAAGCTATTTTTTAAATTGTGAATATTACCTTTGCAATATTTGCAGTGTTTTGCAATATTTTTTTTTATCTAATCTATAAATTTCTTGTAGTCAACTAACATGACGCTGCTTTTGCATTATTGATTACTGTAACAGAGATGAGTCATTCAAACTACGTGGAGAAGGAAAGCACGGTATTTGATTCTAAGAATAAGTTAACGTCACTTTAAACATTTTTTTAATTTTTAAGGCTTAAAGATCGCTGGAAACGCTGCGTTGAAGGGTCTTTGGAAGTAATTCCCAGTGGTGGGAGTCTTTTGTGTACTTCCTGTGGACGGAAAGTGATGAGCGTCAGTGCTTGCTCAATGCATCACTCTCCCGAGAAGTAGTCATAATTCCAGGATCCAACCACCCTCCAGCCCTCTTCCAGCATGTTCCAGGCCTCTTCCAGCATTTTCCAGGCCTCTTCCAGCCTCCTTCCACCTCCAAAAGTGCTCCAGCTTCCGGCATCCGTCTCCCATGAGAAGAGATTTCCATTTGAAATTTCTCCGCTCTCTCCTTTCACCACTTTCTCCAATGCTCATCATCATAATAACTACACTAGCCACTTTAGGAAAATCCAACAAAAAATTCTACCTAGACTTTGTAGTAAAAAAAGTTGTCTCAAATATCGAGGATTAAAAAAGAGTTGACCCCACTTCCTTCCTACTTATATGCAAAATATTTTATTGGATGACATCACCTATTTGGTTTTTATAACCAAGGATTGATGACCTAACGATTGCGAAAGCCTTGAAAATGATATCTAAACTATTCCTAAAAATGATGATTTAATGCTGCAAAGGCTAATTGAAAAATAATTTTCAAAGAAAAAAAGATGATGATACTCTCGGAAAATCAAGTTTTGGTACTCAAACGTCAAACAAACCTAACCAAATATCACTCATTCCGAGCTAATTGTTAAAAAAAATGCTTCTGCTGGTTTTGTATAACAAATCTCCAAGTCGTGACCCGACAGTCGAAACCACTTGATTATTATTTTGTAAGTTTAGGTACAGAGCGTTTCTTATAGAAAAATAAAATGGCATCGAGAGTGTCTCTGTAGAATAAAACTGTCCGGTAAAATCCCAAAAAATTCACAAAAATAAATTCAATTTGGCTTCAAAGAATTTATTTGAATTCACAGAGTTTTTCGAGGACTATTGTATTTGCCTTCCTGGCGTTGCCGCTTTGTAAGTGACTTATGAAACGCTCTGTACATGGTGATTTTAGCATTAATTACATACCTTTTTCAAGTTCACTAACCTGAGGGTGATTTACTGGTACATTTGCTAGTGAATTCCTCCTCCGTGGCCGGTAGTATTTAAAATGAAGTCAGGCATCTTGTCTTGAATTTCAATTGCTTCCTCTCCAGCAGGCGCTTCCCCTGTCATTTGAACACAGCAGAAGCATATTGGATTTGAAATTGAATTATATGACAGGAGGTGATAAATGGTCCTTCGTCAGGTAGGATTTGTATTCAATCTATTTGCGCAGCAGTCCAACACTAATTTCCATTACAGCCACTCCACCGCCTCGTCACAATGCAACTGCTCTAACGCACTTCCTGTCTTGTACGACGAATTTTCCAAGAAAATGTTTTCAAAATATTTTGCTAAAAGCCGCGTATTGACGTAGGAAAACCTTTGTCGGGTAATCCAATGCCATTTTAGCATTGTTTGCTGATTCTTGGCGATTTTTGTAAACATGGGAGAGATGAGGTAAAGTAAAAGATTTCAGAAGGAAAGCAACGAATCGTGAAATTTCTGAAGAATTTCTGTGTAGGATTTTCACTGAAAAAGATTTTTTTTTGTCTCGAGAGAAAGCATCTCTGACTCCTTGATAAAGTATTAATTCGCCTATGTGGGAAGGCCCTAATGAAAATGGAAGTGGCCATTGTTTTCCCAGAAGAAAGTAGTGGACAGAAAGTAAATTCTGTCTCAATTTAGGTTGGAGAAAGTCATCAACATTCTCTGCTTTCTTCCACTTGAGAGGAAATAGAGTGAAAGTTCATTTATTTTCTCAATAAATTCTTAAATGTCAAGACCGGAGCCCTTCCACATAATTCTAAACACTCAAGAACTTAAATTAACGACCATCATTCCGAGGGCTTAAAAACATGTTATTTTTATTTTACTTAAAATTTTACACAATTTTTTTCAGCCGCAGTTGCGTCAAATAATTTTGAAAATAGAATTCTAAAATTCGAAAACATCTTTTTCAACTCATCTCTCTTCCCTCTCAAACGAATTTTTATTTTTTGGCGTTCAAATGCTGCGCTGTAGCTTTGGGTTTTATATCAAGAAACAAATAAGCCAAAAATGTTATTACCGGCCTTACGAGATGATTGAGCAATTTCGTGACGGGAGTTTCGCTGAAATTGATTCCAAAGTGATGCGTTGCTATTGAACAGGAAACTGTAGTTTCTACCACCACATAGGACGCTGGAGAAAGCCCAATTTTCCAGCGTCTTCTTCACCGTGCTGGAAGGTAAGTGTTCCAAAAAAAGCGCTGTTGTGCCGGTGGAGTGTCTGTGGGAGGGCAGAGTCTGAATGAATGTGATCTTCCTCCTTTCACTCCGCATCTTCAGGAAAAGGTAGTCTTTGTTCGCTCTACCTATTCAGGTCTCCCCTGCCTAAGGAGGGGGCACTTCCAAGGGATGCAAAGGGAAATTGACATTATTTGGAAGTCACTCCAGCCTAAAAAAAAACGCACCTATCCTAAACCTAACCTACCTGGCCCAATATCAATTTGAGCAGATGCCTTCTATTCCCCTTCGATTAGGTTAACCACCACTTTGCAAGGCTCAGGATGATCTTGAGACAAGAAGAAAGACAAAATACAGAAGCCCGCATCCTAATCTTTATGATGATGGCCAGCCTATGTTTTGAATGCGTGACATAAAACGTGCGGCGTCAATTGCCCCGTGTCCTCATTCCAGAACACTGTCATCGCAGACATAAAATTTGCCGTTCGACTTTGGCAGTAATTTCAAAATTTTATATTTTCATCTTCGCCTCCATTTTTTTTTATGAATTTTGCAAAAGTATTCCAAGCGCGTAGTGCTGACGCGCCGTTTATTGAGTGACTTTCCAAATTAAACTCCGAAGGAAACTAAAATTTTCTACTTATTTTGAGACTCAAAATGGCGAAAAGGTTAATCGAACACAAATTTCTGGAGTGGTTTTGGTTATTTTTAGAAAAGTGGGTCTCCCCCATAAATAAGTCTTTGTAATGATGGGGCGGATTTATTTACAATTTTTCATCTTCTAATAATGTTATTCCAGAATCCAGAATAGAAAAAATCGTGGAGAGCTAAAACAGCAGGCAATTAGCCATGACGGAAAAATTGAACAAATTTTCAGCTTTTAAAAATTGGCCCTCCCTCAATCCCAAAAAGGGGAAAATGATGTAGTACAAATCGTTTTCATTAATTTAAAATGCAATCTATCCTCACCAAATTATCTGAGAGATCTCACCCCTCAATTCACTCATGAGCACTTCATTATCTAAACCTACCAATAATTTCTCATAAAAGCATTCAAAACACGCACCAAAAAGAATAAAAAATTCGCAAAAGTCATTCAAAATTTTCTTGTTTTAGGTAATTTGCGTGAAGCTAATTTGTTTTTGTAGTAATGTAGGGGAAAGTCATAAAACTGCATAAAGGAAATACTTCCGGGTTGAAATGGCCCAAAAGCTGCAAAATGCAAAACTTTTGTTTGCCTTCCTCTGCAACAAGATTCTGTTAAGTGTTTGCTAGACTTTTGCCTTAAGATGCTTTCGCTTCTTTTTGCTTCATAAAGATTCGTCTGGAAATTTTGTGTGCCAGACTCTCCTTCCTGTCTCTGAAGACGGATGAGGACATTGTAGCTAATTTTCCACACCCTAAAATGCTCACAAAGCCTTGAACTTCCCATCTTAACATTCATTTAGCGCTTTGTGTGATGGCTGATGGCTGATGGCAAACAGTGCCATCAAACACAGCCTCAAAGTGCGCTCAAGATGAATCTAGCGATGTAAAATCCGCGTGAACGCGAATCTTGGTCTATAATCAAGCTTCTGCTGAGGCTGCTCCCACTTTTAGTGCCATGACGCCTCTATTCTATGTCACTGCAATTGAACATTAAATAATTGCACTTAATGCTCCTGCAAACACCGACAGCGATTTTATCAGAACAGAGCTCGGCCCATTTTTGTGGTACAAACGCCTGTTTACAATGTACAAGAAACTGTTGTGCGTTTTTTTCATTTAGCAGATTTTTCCGTCAAGCAAAAAAAATAACCGTGTACAAAGCGTTTCGTATTTCTTGAACAAAAAGAGAAAGTTCCGAAGCTAAATTTCGTTGCAGAATTCAACTGTGAGCTGCGGATGATATTGATTTTATTCCATAGAATGACGACAAAGAATTTCTCATTTATAAAGATTTCGTGGAACGACGTCTAATTCACCTTTCATTTTCGTACAGAACTTTAAGAAACGCTCTGTACATGGTAATAGTACAGCGTGTGCTTCGTTCCAAACAAATTATTTGTGACAGCTCACTCGGACCTTTTGTCATAAAGTGCCATGTATGGCAGCACAAAGTAATCTTTAGCATCTCTACAAAAAGTTATGACTCAATGTTCTTTCACACTTTAATTGCCTATTTTACTTCTTCATTCATTTCGTTTATTTCGCACGTAGTAATTATATGGTACATTTACGCTAAAGTTATGAGGACGAGGAATACTAGAATGGCAGGTAAAATGGAAAATATAGCATCTGAATGGTAGAAATTAAAAAAAAAGCTTTGCGTCCGAAAGCTTCGTTGTTCGATTCGTTGTATTAAAAGTGGAACTCCTGGAAGTGAGGTAGCTGAAGTGTCGCCAACATTTTGGCGACTACTGGATGTCGCCACCAGTGTTTTTCCTTTTAAAGATTTCGCATCATTCCATTCATCATGATGTTTGCAAGGGCTCCGCGCCGCCGCCTCCATTGTCCTACACAAACGGCATGGGACTGGAGAAGCTTGAGCCACAGAGAGGTTCCCTGTTTGTCCAGAGCCTAGATTGAAAATAATTTAATTGAACAATTAGTTAAAAATTAATTTAATCGGACAATTAGTTAAAAATGAAGTAACTGGGGCGTGATGAAGGTACGACAGCACTTACCTGGAGGTAATAGGTATTCTTCGTTGTAATCTCGTTAATTTCTATAAAGTCCTGGAACTCGGCGTCCCCTCTTGAAATTACACATTTGGCGAGGCAGAGCGGCTCCTGGAAGGATATTACAGCGGAAAATTACAGTTCGAATGGAACAATTCTCATCAAGGGAAGATTTAGAACAAAACAGAATGTGATCTGCCGAATATTCGGCACTTAAGATTAGCGGAAATGGGCCTTGGAACTAGGCAATTCAGTTTCAAAATGGAAATTGCTCACAACATTACACTTTCCAAGGGACAAAGTGTGGGTACTCAACGATTCACTTGGGAAATAACGGAATTATTCTTCCCATATCCTATCTCCAGCTCTGTCTATTTCGTAAAGTGGCAACAGTACAAATATCGAAGTTTAGCTTTATGGTATTTTTAAATTAAAATTAAAAAAAAGCTAAATATAACTCGATCTCTAAAAAACATCGCAGCCTTTAGCTTCATTGATAGCTCAAGAGAATCATGTTACCGTGATAAATGAGTTTAAAATGCTCTCTTTTAAATTCTTGATTTTTTTTAAACCGTAGATCAACACTGAATGACACTACTGTTTATTTTGGTGCCACTTGTACAATGTTTTCAAAATGTTGTTCAAACAGGCTCCTTACCCTGAGAAGGCTGAATCGAGCGTTTTTGGCTCTGACTAGAACTAATTTGACATCTTTGACGACATCATCCCTCGGCGGAAAGAAAATCTCTTGATCCATTCTCAGCGACAGTCGCTCCAGGTCCTGCGGAAAAAGACACAATTCGCTCTTACAATTCGTTTGTGAAGCTTTAGACGAAGATGCAATTGGAAACAGATGCAACTGTGGATGGACCACGCTCATTCTAAGGCCTGTCACAAACAGAGAGCAATTTAAGAGGAACAATACTTATCTTCGAGGGATCAAGACAAATAAAGTCAAGACAGCTTCACAAGCGAAGACACAATTAAATTTTGGCGTACCTTGTGGATATAAAAAAAATTGACGCAAGTCTTACCTTTCCGCGTACCAGGAGAATGGCGTAGATGTGTCGCGTCGTTTTGGCACTGTTGCACTGAACCATGTTCAACTGACTCTCAAGGACGCAGGAAACGTCCTTGAGAGACGACCAATCTAAGATGTCCAAAGCCATCTGAACAAGTGGAGAAAGTTAGGCTTTTCTTTGGAAAAAGGATTTTTGTTCTAAATTTTGTTCTGAACAGGATTGCGGGATTCCAGGTAGTGGTGAAAGCTTTGCCAAGACATTTCCAAGTGCTCACATAAAAGGAAAGGTAAAAGTGAATGGGTGCATTGTCCCGAAGACAAGTTACGATAAGTTCTCCAGTTTTTTTTTCTTTTGTCCAGGTCAAAGCTCTGTCATTGGCTAGGATCCTTTGTCCAGCGCGTCATCGTCGTCAATGTCGTAAATGATTTGTTGTGTTTCTGTTTGCCTTTTCATAAAGTTACATTTATTTAAGTGCCCCAAAATTTCCAAGGAAGTTTATTAGAGCTTGAACCAAACTTCCAATAAAAAAAAATTAGCCTAACTTTTAGTAAGTCAATTTTGCTCTACAAAACTAATGTGCTCGCTTAGCTACAGAGTCCGGAGTAATGTGTAGTAATATAAAAAAAAAGGACAATTTGAAGAAAGGCGTGATTTGGCTGAGGGTAGTTTTGGCATGCAGGGCAGGACGCTTCTGCGAGTGACGAATTTTTTTTAAAGTGCAGCGCAACAGCTAATTTCAACTGTTTTTAAAGAATTTTCGTACTTTGCGGATACGAACGCTGGCAGCGTCAAAGTCTGTGTTGGAGCGACGCTGGAGCTGGGAGTTGGAAGGGAGGCCGTTCGTACTACTACCGTTTCCAGTGCCATTAATAATGGAAATTCGTCTCCACAACTTGACGCTTGCGACTTCTCGTGTGGTCTAAAAATTTCAAAAAAAAAGTTTCATATTAAAATTTGAGGAGATACTTTATTAAAAATTAATAAATTGAGGCTCAACCTTATTCATGTGCTCCAAATGTTGCTCAATTTTTTCCTGGGCTAAGGTCAGTTCTTCCCTCGTTGGATGATCTGGAGCGGTAACTTTTAGGAGTCGTGCAAGCAGCAATGGATATCGCGTCACCCTCTGGACAGGAACCTATAATTAAAAAAAAAAGTATTTTCTAGGAATTATAAATTGGTTTCTCAAAAATTAAAAAAAAATATTTTTTTGAAAGCAATTGTCTTTAATTTAGCAAAATTGAGTGCAATTAAAATTTCTGTCGAAAACTGCAACATATTTTTTTTGGGTTTGACGCAGTGTGAATTTGTTGAATTGCGGAAGGAAGGGCTTTTCTAACGGTGACAAGCCAATGAAATTGCTATCGTGCACTTCCCACCCTAGTTTTTTTTAAATGATAATTTGAGAGCGGCTCAAGGAAATGAAGTTCCATTGTTGTGTCTGATTGCGTTTTGAATTTGTTTCATTTTCATTGTTCTTACCATGAGGAATGCAGGGAGGTTCATCCTCCTCAGAACTGTGTTTTCCATCTGCGACACACGCAGAAAGATGCGCAGAAGCTCCTTTTCCTTTTCAATTTGTGTCAACAGAGCACCCGCACTCGCCTGAATACAAAGAATTCACGTCAAATTACTCAGTCTTAAACCACTCATTAGCGCAATTTTTGGCCACTAATTAAGCAATTCAAAACGGCTCAGAAAGAACTTAAAACTTTCTAAAATTCAAGGTAGTGCACTTTGACACTGGGAATTTGATTATGGTCAAATGAAACGATGCAACAAGAGTTAGCATTAATATTCTTAAGAAAGAAATTGGTTGTCAAAAATTTATATGAACGCCAGTAGAAGCAAGCAAAATTATTTCAGAAAAATCAAACCCATTTGAAAATAATAAGTGCTGATATGAAAGCTAAACTTGAATTCCGATTGGAGAAAAGTAAAAATAAATCCTTGACATTGCCTCACACAGATTGAAGTTAGGTTCCAAATCGACAAAATGCAGTATTAAAGTTTTGGATAGAATTGAACGTTTAACGTTAAATAATAGAGACAATTTAGCTGAAATTTTGCTAGCAAATAATTTAGTAGCATTCTTGCTATTTTCTGCTCTTGTTTGTGTAATAAACAGGTCTAATGCATAAATTAGTTTACGAGAGTCTATTCTTCAGTATGAAAAATTGATGTAAATTGAAATTGCACTTCTCACTAATTACGGCCGACACACTTCCCCTGGGCGTGAGGAATTAAAAGGGAAGTAAGTCAATCCAAAGGCTGCTTTACCTGTCTCGTGCAGTAGCTCTCGAAGGCTGACATCATTTTCTCCCCAATTTCAAGGAAGATCCTCCCTACGTTGACAGAGTTGAGATCTTCGTCAGGGGAGGGGCCCTCAATGGCCGCCGTGATGGCACCCTTGAGTGACGAACTCAAGATCACGTTCACTTCGATCAGTTGACCCACATTCAGGAAGATCTGCTCCAGTTGGTCCTTGGACAGCAGACCCGCCGTTTGGATGGGCGTGAAGAATTCGTCGGAGATTATGCGCAAATCCCGACCGTACTTGAGCTCCGTTTCGTAGATTTCCTGAACGATTTCCTTCCGCTCGCTTCTTTTTCGAAAGCAGGAAGTGCAGAAGGGGCTGGCGGAGAGCGCTAGGTCAGAGGCATCTCCAGAGAGTCGCCTCGACTCCACTGGAGAATCGTGACAGTCTTTACAAACGGGCAAGGGTCGGAGGGTCATCGCTGGAGAAGGGGTCTGGAGAGCCAGAATTAGCCCGGACTCAGACCCAATTCCAGAATCGTTTCGCTCGAT
>JAQFYP010000104.1:0-37732 GCA_034694865.1 Bilobella braunerae
AATGGCTTCCGCTTTCTCCCCGCATAGACCTAAGTCAATGTCCGGTCGAGAGCACCACTCCAATACCGAATTTAGTGTACATGTACATGTTGATATGGGTGAGCCTAAATCAAATAAACTTGAATTGAATTGAATAAAAAACTAAACACTGGCCCAATCCTTTGGTCCTATACTCGACCTAATACCGTTGGCAAACACTGCGAAGACCTATTGGTCGATTTTTATTCATAGAGCCTTATGGGAGTTGGAATTTGGCGGGAAACTCATCTCCACAAGTCCCTGTGTTAAAATCTCGACCAATAGGTCTTCGCAGTGTTTGGCGACGGTATTAGTATGTGAGCCCTGACTTTCTCCCACAAAACCGAAAAAACGGGTTTTCGGGTGTTTTTTAATTTATTAATAAAAGAGAAAGGTAGGAAAACATTTTCACCGTTACCTTCATAACCTTCAATACGTCTCCATAGTGCGGCCAGCTTAATGGAACTGCAAAGTCTCTAATGCTGCCCAAGCATTGCACCGATGAGCATCGTCAAAGCCCTCCAGCGTCGCCCCATATTCCCATCTGTATTTTTTCTGTTGCCAATGGATCAGCAGATGACGAGAAGCGTCCTCAATCATTTGATTGTGCTTGCTCAGACCGTGACTTGGGATTTTACAGGTAACATACCAATATCAGGTCGGATCGGAATTCATGAAAATCACAGAAATGTTTTACGTTTTGCGAACCTTTGTTTTCAAAATTTTGTAGTTACAAAATGTACGTTGAAATGATTGCTATGGGTTTATTGGGTACAGGGAACTCTTCCTTGATGGAGAACCATTCGAAAATGACCACATTGTGTCAGAAATCAATGAAAATGGAGTGTCATTTTGGTAAAAATTACAAATTAAACGAAAAACATTCAACTTATGCTAAAATGTCTCCTTGTTAAGGTTAAATTTCAAATATAAGGAGAAAGTGAAGCGTCGTCGCATGGAGCTGGAAGCATCGCTGCTTTCACAGATATTGGCAGCAAATGATTTGGCCAAGCAAGTTCCGCCGACTCTTAACAAATTGTCTTTGAAGCTCATCTTGAGAAATGGTTTAGGACATTTTTAATTAAATTTAATTAAATTAATTTTAATTAAATAACTAGTTAGTAATTAAGCTAATTGTCAAACATTTAATAACGTAACTTTTGTCTAAACTTAGACAGAACTCTTCTGGTAATAACTTTCTCCGAGGCGGAAAACAAGACCCTGACTCATGACCTTGACAAATTTCTCAAGACGCTAGAATCGCTTCTTCTGAATGAAACGCTGATTCTGAACAATGCAGCAGGGCAGGCACTGCCCATTCTACGTCAAAAACTGTTTCGAAATATTTTCGGAGAAGGTAATTTTTGTGCGAAATTTGGAATTTTTACGCAAATAAATTACGAAATTTAAGCCAAACTAGCCATCCCGAGATGGAGAGGCCTTTAAGTGTACCAAGAGTCCTCTCCGTCCTAACATGGCTGGTTTGGCTAAAAGTTACCTTCGCTGCACATTATTTATTTAAAAATAAATAAATAAATAAAATAAATACCTTCGCTGCACATTATTTATTTAAAAATAAATAAATAAATAAAATAAATACCTTCGCTGCACGTTGTGTTATACAGTTCCCGTATCGTCAAGTTGGTCAGATTTTAAAAAATCAGATCCACCAATTTCCGTGCCTGCTAACGACAACGTTTACGTCTGGGTGTTCCTCGCAATTATTGCGCTAGTTGCCGTAAGCTAAATTTAAATCCATATTTAATTTATATATTATAAAATAATAATAATAATAATTAATTTATTATTATATAATTTAAATTTTGCTTCTATAAGTCAGTCAAAACTGCGTGTTTCACTCTCAATTTTAAATTTCAAGATGATTCTCATTGCTATTGCCATCATCGTCTGCATAAGCACTTCGGAGAAGCGAAGAATTCTAGTACAGGTATCGAGAACGGTATTTTGGAATCTTTTTTTAAATAATTCAAACAATATTTGAACAAAAAATTCTGTTTTTTTTTAATTCTACATTAGCCAGAGGAGTCAATACCAAAAGATATACGTGGAAGTGCTGTTTCTACTTTTACACAACCATCAAAAACGATTCTGTGGGACTCCGACTCGACTCATGAGGAAATCCTAGTGGATGCTGAACGTTTTGGAGTTGAGTGCGAAGAAGGTTAATTATAAATTAAACTTTTAATTAAATTAGTTCTAATTTTAGTTTTAAGTGTTGGTCAAAGAGTTGATTTCATTTTTTTTTTTTTTAGAAAATTTTGAACCAGCCTCTGTGACATTTGAAGCTAATGAATCTCCTCCACCAAGCACGCTAGTCATAAACGAAGAAATATTACGCATCTAGAACGGAAAGGAACATGAAAATGGAGATTTTTCGAAATTGAAAATCTAGAACCTTTTGCATTTCCAAAATTTCAAAATGTGTTCTTAAAAATTGATTTCGAAATACTTAGAAAAAATTCAGAAATGTCAAACTTAGGTGTCCAAATTTTTGAACATGAAGACCACGACATCGAATGAAAAAAAAAGTTAGTAAAGCAGCAGAAAAAAATCGTTTTCGTTGAAACGGAGTTGGATATCGTATAACGAGAGAGCGTAACAGCGATTTAATAATAACCGCCATTTTGACTAAAACAAATTCCTTGCGGAACAACAGAATTCTAGTCAACTAGACTAATTAATCATGATTTAGGTTTACTAGGAAAAAAAAACTAGTTTACAAAGGTGGGTAATTGACATTTGTTGTTTTTTAACTTCAAAATAAAAACAGATCTTTATATCTCTCTCCACTGCTAAACGTTTACTAATAATCAGATTTGACGAGGCACGATTTCAGTTTTTCAAAAAAAACCGCTACAAGATCACGTGGTCACTGGCAAACGAGAAGCCGTTCCTTGTCGTCGTGCCTTTTGCTGCCTTTCACAAGGGAAACCCTCCCCGATCCAGAGTCATAACAGGGCTGAAAGTGACAAATAAAGTTGAATTTTGAATCAAACATTTCAATTTTTAAGAATTTTCAAAAAAGTTTTTTTTTGTAATTTAAATTTTCAAATTCTAAATCACTGTTTTTAAACAAGAAGGAAATCAACAGGCCATCAACAACAAGACTTTCTCCAATCCTGCTTTGGTTTCATCTACCGTGTGGTCATCTGCTAAATGTGTAAAAGTTGGATTCCATAATTTCCAAACCTCGATTTATTATTTGCTCGGGTATTGGAAATGTTGGAAAATACTGTCGACTGTTGGAATTCACATTCAAGGTTCTTGGAAGTTAGTAAATGACCACAGGGTAGAAAGGACTGGAGAAAGTTTTCATAACTGGAGTAAAATGACTTACAGTTTCACAAATGGTCATGTTGCAGCAGTTCTCAATGTCAATCATTTCACAGACGTTGACGGAGGGGTGACGAGATCGTAGTGACGTGTCAGGGCGTGACACGATGATGCGACGATGGACCTTCGGGTTACAGTTAAGTCTCCGCACCTTGATTCCCAGGATAATTGTAAGGGCCCCCAGTAGCACGCAAAGGCTCCCCAGGCCCGTTGCAATTAGAAGCAAAAACGCCTTCGTTGAGGAACAAGTTTCGGAACTTTCTCCGGAGAAAGTGACTTTCTCCAAATTGGAGGCAACTACCCCACCCTCGCCCCATACCACTTCGCACTTTGGCCCAGAGAAACCTGGTAAACACCTAAGAAAAATCATAGGAAAAATGAACATTTTTAGAAAAACTTTCACTTTTTCTAATTGCTTTTTTAACTTTTCTTTCGACTTACAGGCAATATAGATTGGCTTCGAGGAAGAGGCACGTCGCTCCGTTCATACAAGAACTTTCACTCTCCTCATCACTACAAAATTCTAATTTTCGTACGGTAAGCGAAGTCTCAAGCGGAAGGGAAGATTTTGTGAGGTCCGGTATCACTTCCGGTGAAAATGGCGCCTCAGTTCTTTGTGACTTTGACGAAGGCTCAATTTGTCGATTGACGTCTGAGCGCCTAATAATTGGCGATATTGCGGAATTCCTTGCAGCGATGCGATCGCTCTTCGAGCGGCAGGCCGTTGAGTCCATGACCTGACGCGAGGTCACGGCGTATGAAAAAACGTTGAAGTGACGGTTGACCTTTTTGGAAGTGTACACTTTTGTGAAAATTTGACCTTTGACCCTTGACCCTTGAGAAGGGAGTGGCATCTTCCAAAGTGCTTTTGACACCGAATCAGTCCAGTAGAGGTCCTCACAACCCAGGGTGAAAGTCCCGGGGACTTGACTTTCACTTTCAAAATTTACGAGGACTTGACGGTCCGAAGGGTCACTTAAGGTCACGCGCTCAATGGTCTTCTGTGGCCCGAATTGTGGCGTATTTGCAAAGTATAAATAATCATCGACAATCGTCAAATCATGGGCCTTCTTGAGATCAGCGTTTAGTAAAATGTGCTCGATTTCATCGCTCGCGGAAAACGAAATTGTACTTGGATTGCTGGAACTCCAGTACAGAGTTCTAAAACAAAGTTTTGAAAAAAAATCACGTTTGGAAAATAGAATTTTGAAAACCAAATCTTGATAAAAAGCATTTTGAAAACCAAGTCATGGAAATCGCATTTTTAAAACCAAATCTTGAAAAAAAAAGCGTTTTGAAAACCAAATCTTGGAAATCGCATTTTCAAAACCAAATCTTGTAAACCGCATTTTGAATCTCAAATTTTGAAAATCAAAAAATGATTGATGATCAAACGATCGAAAACGATCAAAAACTTTTCAAGTAACTTACCCATTTGATGAAAATGAGAATCCCGTAATAAGCGTTTTATTGGTGCTAAATTGCTTGACAACTACAGGCTGGAGAAAGTCACTTTCTCCAAAACTTTCTCCAGGGACTTTCACCTTCATTATAGCCTGGAGTGTGGCATCAGTAAAATAGAGGTCGTTGTTGTACAGCTTCAGATCTTCAATAGAACCGGAAATGGCTAAAAAATATTGCAGTAATGAAAACTTTAGTTAATTTAATGCTAATTTAATAAAACTTAGTTAACTAATTAAACTTTCACTTTAAATTTAACTTTAACTTACTTTGAAATAACAGGCTTGTTTCCCGAGAGGTAAAGTTGAAGGCGCAGAGGTTATTTACGACGAAGTCACGTCTCCGGACACTGTTTGAGAAATAGAGGACTTTTTTGTAAGGGTCGGAAAAGAGGGACTTGACCTCGAAATGCGGCCACTCGACCTCGAGGTCACCGGATTTGAACCCTTCAGAATGTGTTGCGTTTTTTATTGTTTGAAAATGGTCCAATTTAGTTCCTTGAGCCGCGTTCCGTGGGATTGGAAACGTGAATTCAAGGGCGTCTTCCCTTGAAATTGATATGAGAGCCACGCCATTTCCTTGCGAAACTGCTAAATCTGCGAAAAAAAAATTGACAATTGCAATTGCGTCAATTGTAAAATTGGAATTGCGGCAATTGTAAAATTGTAATTGCTTTCAATTGTGAGACTTCTGTAAATGGTCTAAAATTTCAATTTCAATTGCAATCGATTTCGAGACGATGTTCAAATGGAGCAATGCTAATCTTGCCCTTTGCGGTAGGGCTTTTATAAATTGGCAAAAACCACTTTCTGTGATTTTTTGCTAATGGAATTGAATCGGATGTGTGAAGCGTGGGTTGTGATATCATAGCATACGCGGCGGCGGTGTCTCGTCTCACGGTTTTTGCGGAGTAAAATGCGGAGCATGCGAGTTGCGAAAAGGCGTCGATGCCCCCTCCTGAAGTTCATTGAGAGGTAAAAGCGGCGCTCGACTCCGTTTTTTGCTGAAGGGAAAGGGAAGGGGAAAAGCGGGCTACGTGACGCTAGAAATGTTCCCAATGGCTGGCAACGGCCCATTGTGTGCCAAATTACAGGCTCTACCAACAGACAATGCCGCTATTTTCTTACGCTCATCAAATGGGAAATTGCAAAGGCCTTGCAAAAATTATGAAACTAAATCTAAGCTCAATTTCAGCGCCAGTGGAATTATTTTAATTTTTAAAGCACTGCTTGAAACTAAATTTATGGTCAATTTCAGCGCCAGTGGAATTATTTTAATTTTTAAAGCACTGCTTGAAACTAAATTTATGGTCAATTTCAGCGCCAGTTAAATTATTTTAATTTTCAAAGCCCTACTTAAAATTAAAATTTAGATGAATCGACTTTGAATTAATTAAAAGTAGGCCTAATAATTAAGATTAATTTATTAAATCAATTTAAAAAAAAATTGCAATTAGAAGCGTACAGGATCACAGACAAAATTTTGTTCAAATCTAACCGAGGGTTTTTAACGTAATTTAAAATTTAATAAAAATCAAACGGCGTTGACGTTCAACAAGCTTAAATAGGCATGAAAATACAAAAAGGAGTTCAAGATTAATGAAAAGCTAATTGTTCTTACGGTTGAACCGAAAATTGATTTAAAAAAATTTAAACGGAGTTTAGACTATGCATTTTTACATTTGAAGCCAATTGATCAGCGATTTCGGTCTCTCGTTTTTTGTTTAGAAAAAAAACTTTTTAGAAAATTTTAGAATAATTGTTCTAAAAATTTACCCCAGTCAAATGTCATGACCTCATCGAGCGGATTCCTGTCTGGATTTGTAGCGGACCAAGTTCCGGAAGAGGCCAAAATCAGTACGAGTAGGAAGTGGAGGTAAGTTGAGCTGATGAACATGGTGTAAATTGGCCTAATTTTTAGAAAAACTGTTTCTTTTTTAGAGCAAGATCGCTTTTTTTTTAAAAAATCAGCGATTCGCGGACGCTTTGAGAACCTTTCACTGCGTCCCGGAATGCTGGAGGTTGAGGGACAGTGCAGGAAGTGCGTCCTTTCTTCTTCGCTCCAGACACTCAAGTGGAGGCTATTTTCACTTTGCCAAAATCTTCAACCCACTCCAACTCACGTAACTCACACCGAAATGATGTCTTTACACTGTGCGTATGACTACGGAATCTTATTTTTACTGATTGAACGAAAATGATTTAATTGATTGAACGAAAATGATTCAGTTGATTGAACAAAATGATTGAGTGATTGAACCAAAAAAAAAGGTCGGAAGACTGTTGGATATGGAGCATCTTCCCTCTCAAAAAAAAACCTTCACCTCTATTTACCTATTAATAGAGTTCACCATGTTCACCTGTAATCAAGAGATTAGATTAAAATAAATTACCTCATCCAACCTTCTCTCACCTCATTTTGTGTTTGCTTTTTTTTTAATTCTGACATTATCAGTAAATTACGAGATTTCAAGGTTAGGAGGATATTTAGCGTAAGATTCTAGTTAAGAAAGTAAAAAAAAATGGTTTACAAAAGTTAAAATTATTCAATTACTAATTAAATTAGTAATTAAAATTAGAGAACGCTAATGAAGTTGTACACACGTTTGAAGGCACAATGAGTTTGAGACACTGCGATTGGGTTATGGAAGTTAATTATCAGAAAATGTAAAAATGTGATTAATCGAAGAATTGTCGAAGTGAGCAGCGGTCATTTGAAGGAAGAGGCACATCGGCATTGACACTGCGTATTCGGAGCCGGTTGATATTGAACTTGTGCATGATTGCATGACGTTTGCTGCATTACGGGCATCATGACCGGCATGGCCATCATCGGGACCATTTGTGTCATGACCTGCTGCTGTTGAGGCTGATGGTGACACGGAGTAGGGCCGTAGTACTGGGGCTGGATACTAGCTTGACTGTATCCAGCATTGCTTTGCATCGGGCCATGGTTTCCATGGTTACTACAAGAGCATTGGACTTGAATGACAATGGGGACGTGGTTGGACGGAGGCATACTCATGACGGACGATGGATGGTGATTATTATTCGTGAATATCTGAAGTTGGCACTGAGATCCAGCATTCGAGGCACTCGTAGCACTGGATGAAATTGAAGAATTTGGAGACGCGTTTCGTTCATCCTTTTCTGGAACCTTGGCTAGCAGTATATTACTGTTCGAGGTTCGATTCCCAGTAACGTCCTTGTCTTGCTCTTCCTTAAAAAGCTTCTTGTCACGGTACGCTTCAGCAGCAGTGGACGTCTGAGCTTCAGAGAATTTCGGCTTGAGATCGGCAATATGGTTCCCCGACCGATACATGAGGCTACTGCGCATGTCCTTCAAGCTAAGTCTTTTCTTGCCGAAGAAGTCATTTTGACCAGAACCAGAACTACGCTTGGGAGTAGAATGTGGTGGTGAGCCAGGCATGCTGGCAATGCTACTAATGGAAGTAATGTCCATAATCCCAATTCCAGAAACATCATTTCGTGGCTGCTCCGGAAGATTATTGTTCGAAGCATAGTGCTGCTGATCCGTTCGCTGAGTTTGGTCGTTGGAGATGCTGGCCTTGCAGTACTTCATGACGTAAGCAAGCATTGCCTCCGAGCTCTGTCCATCCGATTCGCTACCGGAAAAGTAGGTTGTGAGGCTCCCACGACCACGGGGAGCTGGTTTTTGTTCGTTGAAAGCTTCCTGGAGACGGATCATGCTCTCACGTTCCTCGCCACCTCCGTTCGGGTAATGTGAGCGAGCCTGGAAGTAAGCACCCATTGACTGATTGGGCCCATGTAGAGAAACCCTGAAAAGCGATACAGCAATTGGTTTAGTTTCATAATCACAACTACAAATTGACTGTCAATCAACTACAAATCAATTGTCAATTACTTACGCGGATATTCGGGTGGTCATATTAGCGAATTCCGAAGCTCCAGTATTGTTCATGCGCCGAATAGAATCAGCATCCATGTCCAGTCGCCTGGCGGCCGATTCCGGTGACACGTTCTCAAATTGGTCATCTGTGGTGTTGTAGTTTCGCCCGTGTCCAGGAGCGTGATGCTGGAACATTCTACGGGAATCACAGACATTAATTGACGTATCAATTAACATTATCAATTAATGCAGCACCAGCAGACACCACTTTACTTTGCAGCACCATAGGAAATATGTGCTTACGTGTTGTTTATACTGCCAGTATTTCCGGAATCCACTGCGTCCCAATCAATAGACGATGTGGGTTGCTGGTGAGGAATCGGCGATGAGTCGATACGCAAGCGATTAGGAGGCATGACCCCTGATTTCCTCATGATTAAATTGGATTAATTGACGTTGATCACGCAATGATTAATTAATTGAACTTTTAAAAACTTGACAAATTGACAAATTTGAATTCGGTTGATGACCTTTTTTGCTTTTTTATTTTGGCCTGTTTCATAACGGTCTGCCTAACAGATTCCGCAACGATGTACTCTTGACCCATACAGTGCTGGGCTAACGTAATACTCCGGGACAAATTATAATTTCACAAATAAATCAAATTCAGGTAAATTGATAGAAAAATAGATGTATTTTACCAGGAAGCGTAAAATCCTAAAATATTGTTTATAATTTAAAAAACAAAAGAATCCTAAAAAATTGAATTTCAATTTGAAGTGTTTTTTCATATTATATTTTTTTATTCAATCAATGATCTCACTGTAATTTAATTTTGAAAAGTCCTCGAAATTAATCAAAATCAAATTAAATGAAAATTCAGTTGCCCAATACGGCACGAGTTATACCATGGGCCAAGAAGCTTTTACTTCAACCCTTCTCTCCCGCTAATTCCCTAGCCTAAAAACTTTATTCAAAAGTTTTTTGAACCTTTTTGTTATTTTGAGATGCAATATGCAATGCTGATTGAGCCTTCTTCGTTGATTTGCCCAACTCTATAGTGCAATTTACCCTCAACGCGCCCAGCTCTGTAATTTCAACTAAATTACTCTATCGTATGGCTTGATTTTTTATCTAAAACACTACAAATTGAAGAATTACAAAAAGTAACGAATCTCAAAATCTGATTTTTATTTCCGATTAGCAGTCACTCCATTTCAGAAAGAATTTGCCCACCTCTGTCCGGGGATCTGCTACTCAGACCGAATGCTCAACCCCAGGGCTGAATATGACTCCAGAAAGCTAAACGGCGTTGAAACTGAACTTTTTTGTGTGGTGCTCTCTGGAGCAGGAATGGAAAAGGTGGCGAAGAATAGGAGAAAGGGAAAGTTACACTTGATCTCCACTGCTCCTGCCTACAACTGTTTTTTGTTGTCATCATCCTGCATCCTGCAGCCTGCATCTCGAGGAAATGTTGAAATTGCAGGAATAAGGAAACGAGGGTGAAGTAACTATAAAGAAAAAAAAGTACGGTATTAGATATCGGGCTATATCGTAGGATGTGGTTTGGACCGTAAGACCTTATCTCTCACGCACTTTCATCGGGGGAATTGTTATTACTCGGCAGGTGATAACCACCACCAAAAACACATCGCGAGAGTCGTCCCAACTCATCGCAAGAGTGTCCAGACGATAACAAAGGACCAGGACAGTGGACACTGGTCCTTATCCCCGAGGCATATCGCCCTAAGTAATCGAGGACTCTTCTTTGTCAATCAACTACTTGAGCGAAATTGGGCTCTTTAGAGATAATGCTTCCAAGAAGAGGATGAGTCAGACAGGTAGTAATCACCCACCGTTTACGCCTGTCTTACCTCTGTGCAACCAATCACTTCATCTCCTATTCTTAGTCAGCTAATTCTTCTCTTTCCTTAGCCCAAAAGGTGAGTAAAAGGCCCTGGGAACCGGGGTATAACTCAATTAATTGATAATTAAGTTATTTAGAACGGTAGCCGGCCGGTAAATTAATTAGTCATGGTTCAGTTTCCAGTACAAATTCAGGTTTGCCAGGGAATCGGAGTCATCGGAAAATCGGAATGTCATAGTCGTGACTCGTGAATTCCTCAAAGGTCAACTGGTTCTCATTGCTCGATTGACACGACGACGGTTTGTGGACCGTGAGACCGTGACGTCAAAGTTACGCTGAAAGTTGGACTGGAGCTGCTTCTGGTAACTGAAGAAATCTAAACTGCGGTTTTTTAGTGTTTAGAATTGACTGCTCTCGGGTGGGACGAAGAAGACGACGAAGCATTGAACTGCTGGTTCATTGAAATGGTGTTATGGGTTTTAAGAATTGTTTTTTGTTTACCGACCGGCCGATGTCAATGGTCATCATTACCTAATTCCTTTGAATTTGTGGTTTTTTTTATAGAGTCCCTTTGCAGTTGACCGATTGGATAATAAACCACTTCCCTCGCTACAGATTCGGTCTACTATCGCGGTAAACGGTGCCTCCAACTTCCGGCCTCCTTTTACAATAAATTATGGACAACTTTACAACCTCCTGGAACTACCGGTCCTTACACCGGAATTCGTAGTACGAAACTTTAGTGTTCAACGGACTTTGTTACCAGACTTAGCGTATTAAATAGGAAATCAAGTGCTGTCGTTTTATTTGTAATATTACTACTTAAGTGCACGACAAAATGGCTTCCGACGTTTCAACTAGCGCTTCGAATCTTGACGTGGAAACCTTGCCACAGGATATCAAGAACAAATTGGCTGAGCTTGAGCTGGAACTTTCTGAAGGTAAGGTTTCATGCACTACTTCACTAACCACTATGATTTAAGTTGTTTATAACGCTTTTGGCTTGGTAAGGGCTGTTTTTTTGTGAAGATCCGTCCAGTCCCAGAGTAATCTAATAAGATCGCTCGTTTTTTGTGCGCCAAACCCTTCTTCGCAATCAATTTCAAACATTGATAGGATTGATAGAAGCGATGCAGCGATGATCGCTTGAGACTGAATGAGCTGAATCGAATCGTCGAATTGAATAAATCCCGATTTCCCAAAGGCTCAACTTTTTGGTCACGAGTTACTTAATTAGCTGATTCTAAAAAAAAGGAAGTGATATTCCGAGTTTTTATGTTCATGCTCGTTTCGAACGAATCTTTGAATTATCACTACACAAGAATCATGTAGGCTACGTATCATTCAAGTATGGCTACTTCAACAGTTAGCTAATTGAATCCAGTTATAATTACGAATTAGAATGAAGCGAAATACGATGCTTTACAAATACAATTATCAAACAGTATTTGCTAAAAACTTGGATGAGATCCTTTTTTTTTGTAAAATATTTAAGTAAATTGTAACTAATTGGAGTGGAGAATGACCCTGGAGCGAAAATGGGAGATGTAAATGATGTAATTTGTAAAGGATGCTGTAAGTGAAGATGTAAATTTATGGTGATAGAAAGATGTCATTATGATTTGATGGAGGAATGTGATGATTATTTCAAGGAAGTGTATCAAGCTATTTTGCATAGATGGGTGGGTAGGTGTTGATTTTTGGCCGTAAGGCTAAAATTACTTTAGCTTGTAATTCATTTCCCTTTTTAGGCATTTCCCTTCTTGAAACAATTGTTCCTTTTCCTATTCATTGTTAGGCGTATCATCATCATCAAACAGCCAAATTCCCAATTAAGTTCTTAACCATTATTTATTCTTACTTTTAAATCTTAAGCAGCTCTAGGGCTCTTGATTTCTCCAAACACATATTAAAGCCAAGCGTATCTTCGAAAATCGTGAAATCCATTTTAAAATTATAATAATTTTTGTGTCTTATTAAAATTCGTATGTAAACTATGAAATTTGTGTACGTAAGATGCTTTATGCTATCCCACAGAATTGAGGAAATGGCAATCATCACTTCAGCAGAACTAATTGCTAATTGGGTGTTGGTTTCTCCTTCATAAAACAGCATCTGCCAGCGGAAAATTCTGGTTAACGTCAAAAATTGATGGTCATCAGGGACGCGCAAGTATGGCTTTCCAAAAATACTAGAACTATAAACTTTAAAGATCACTTAAAAATGCAGCAGGATTTAAAATAACAGAATTTAATTATGCGAAATGCAGTCGCTTCGTGAAATAACTAAAAGACTGAAAACTAACAAAAAAACAAAATGGGAATTATAATTTGTATTAATTAATTTTTGTGTGTGTGTTCTCCTCAGTCAAGCTGTTGCTTTTTTAGTTATGGAAGATTTAGCCACTTTCTAAAAATAGCCTTTTATCGTATTCGCCAAATGTTTATTGGAATCTGATCTGTTTTTCTGGCATGAAGGCAAACGAATAATTGTGTTTTGAATGTAGTAAGTATCTGTTTACATGGATCTGACTCTGTTGTTCTCTTGTTTTGCTCTAGTTCGTTTCGTGCAGAAACCTTTTTTTTTTTTTTTTTTTTTCGTAAATTTGAAATTTCGTCACTTAAGTGAGCCCCTCCTTAAGATTTTGAAGGGACGAAGATTACAGATGAAGATGAAAATGAGAGCAGAAGATGATGCTGTAGATTAGAGGGGAAATAGGGATTGCACGATTTTCGGCTCGAGTTCTGGTGCAATTGCTAGGCAATTGCATCTGTTGGGATGTTTTTTCAAACGTTGTTGCCCATCTCGTTGCTTTATTGGTCCTCGCAAAGTGGGGATTTGGTCAATGAAGACAGATGGATGAGCAAAAGTAGTTTCAGTCAAGTTAAGGGCGGGCGGTCTCATCGACACTGGTGGAAATGTGCTGCTCAAGCATCCGCCAGCATCCCAAGCACAAATACTTCCAGCATCTCACTTCAACTCTTCCATAAATACTTCGTCTCTATTTTTGAGTGATAGTTTCAGGCCCTATATTTTTGAGTGATAGTGTTCCAGAGCCCTGTTTAGCTAACAATGAAAAAATTAAAATAACCATGGATTTCGACTCTTCGTGTTTGAGCAGCGTTTTTGTTGTTGACGTCTGTAGTGTAATCAATTCCTTTTTTTTTACCTAATGGTAACGCATATCCTTATGCAAGTTATCAAGTATATACTGGCAGCATTCAGTACAACAGTATTTTCTAGTAACCACACGGAACACCGTGATTTACGGAGAATAGGCCGAGAACAATGCCTATATTTTCCTATTGTGCGCCGCCTATCTTATTTAGGAGAGGTAGAACATGCTGTTGAATATAAACTAGGGCTATTGGAGGCCTATGAATTAATGGAGGCTTCGTGCTAGAGATTCGAGAAGAGGGAAGCGTTTTTTTCATAATTTAATCCCACCTTTTCAATTTTGATCAAAAAGCTTTCCGGCTCGCAGTTAAGTTAACGAAGTGGCGTTAGTAAAGTGCTGGAACCCTTAACTTGGTCACGGTTGTCCGAACTGCTGCGTCCGGACCCTTAACTTGAGCACAATGGTCCGAATGTCCGTTTCTGGAGGCCAACTTTCGGCTGATTGAGTGAAAGTGAATTTGCCAAGTTTTTTGTTGTGTTATTATTGGCCTGCTACATTGAGTAAGTGCCAATTGGCTCATCGTCGTCGTCGACGTTCCTTGTGTGTAGAAATCGTGCGAAAAAAAAAGGACTTGGACTTATTAAAAAGTTTTTTATACTTTAATTGGGCATAGGCGGAGGGATGAGAAACTTAAATTGGATAATACCTTTGTAAGGCCTGACACAATTAGAGCTAACGCTGCTGAAAGTGACGACGCTGAAAGTGACTTGGGGAGTGGCGGTAACTTTTCGTCAAAGTGACGCGTCACTTTTAAGCGAAAGGAGCTGATTATTTTTTTTGAAAAGGACACATTTCGAAAAATCATAAAAGTGCAGTATATTTCAACAGTGCTGGTTTTTTTTGGTGTTGTTCAAAAGGATTTTTTTTTGAGTTTGTGACTTCGCTTGTGCTAATTCCCAGGCATCGTCATCATTATTATGATGAACCGGCCATTTTTGTCCATTTTGAAAGAATGTGGAACAATTGAAGAAGAAAAAAAGGGTTCCTTCATTTTTCCCCATGTGAATTGTGTCTTACGACAATTTTGTTGTGTCCGCCGCGGTAGGCGATTGTTCTCCATTTTGAATAACGAGTCTTGCGCCGCCAAATTGTGTTCTTCCGCTCAATTCACTTCTCGAAAAGTGACCGTTGTCAGTCGAGGAAAGGACTTGGGCCGCCGTGCGGTGACCCTCGGGAAACAGTGATTTCGGGACAGTCGTGCTAGAAATGCTGTGACAGTATTTTGGACGCGTTCGGAGTGACTTTGTTTCACAAAATGGCGGAAATACTTGGCAGTATTTTGATGAGTTCGGAGTGACATTGTTTCACAAAATGGCGGAAATACTTGCCAGTACTTTGACTAGCCGAAGTTAAGTGTCATTGGAAGTGTGACTTTGGAAGGAGGAAGTTGGCGGAGTGGCTTTGTGATTGTGAAGCTTTTGTGATGAAGGTCCCGTTGTGAGGTTGACGCTTGTGAGCTCCTTTTTTTTTATTGGGCAATGAGGCTGATTTTAATGGAGTAATTATATTTCATCGCCTCTGATTCGACAGTCGTGAGTTTTGTTGTAAGATTCATTTTCGAAAAGTTACGCCAACGCGTAGCAAAGGAGGCTCTTCGTCATACAGTGCGCATTTTTTTTTGGTTCTTAATTATTTCTTCTTGGAATCCCAATTTTCAAGGTCCAAAGGAAAAGTAATCAAGAAAAAAAAATTGGTTGCGGTTTTGGGCCGCGGTGATTTAGAAACCGAAAGCAAAACCTTGTTTTCCCACTCGTTTTGGCCCTATCATAAAATCTCATCAAATCTGCAAGGGTTCAAGTGAGAAGTTCAAATGTGATTGAGATTGTGGCCGTTTTTTACATCAAAGTGAGACAGAGTGCTGCCGTCTTATGGAAAATTGACCATTGTGACACTGTCAATGGCTCAAGAAGGGGCAATGTGAGAATTTAATTGGTAATCTTAACCGGGACCGCCGTTCCGTGGACCGTTGGATCCCGTTCCCCAACGGTGGAAACAATGAAGACTCCCTGGGAAAAACTGCGTCAACTGATGGGTGGACGGCCGAAGGCTGAGAAGGAGCCAAGCGATTCATCAAAATTTGCACGGAGCTACTCCTTCAAGAGGAGCTCAATTCGGCGAAGTGGCCGCCGCGGCCCGCCGTTGCCAAGATCCTCAAATGAAGATTCATTAGGAGGGATTCGATTGGCCGAGGGGAATGGGCTCAAGAGCCAATCAATTGAGCCCAAATTGGACGAGAGACACGGCCACGGGAAACAGAGACAGGAAGTGTCAGGGCCTAATTCAGACAGAGCCTCTGTCACTTCCCTGCCATCGTGCTCTGGCCGCGACGGGAGCAGGGCCAACGGTCACTTTTTGCCCAAAGTGGAGTTCATTCCGCAAATTGGTCGTCGGGAGCGGGTGGAGCGGATATGTCGTCTAATGAGCAGCGATTTTGAGCATTTGCAGCGATTTGAGGAGCCTGATGATCTAGATGTCCCGCTGACGGATGACCTTGGTCAACCGAGGTCAACCGGAGGTCATCGACCCTTGGATGATGGTCAGGGTCAACGGCCGAGCCCGGAGTCGAATTGGCAAGAGATTAATGAGCCTTTGATGGAAAATACCTCGAACGGTTTTTTGGTGGGTGCGAGTGGTGGCGGTGGCCCGAGGTTAGAAAGCAAAAAGTTGAGGTGTGAGGCAAGTGATGGATGTGGCAGAGGGATGATTGGTGATTTTCCTTTGATTGAAACAATGACACCGTCAACGGCGCAGACGTCGGGTAGTAGCACCGTTGGCAACGGTGCGAATCGAACCTTCCTTGACTACCGTGAAGAGGAGCTGAGTGACGACTTTGGGAACCAGACCCTGCTCCTTGACAGTGGATTCTATCAAAGTTCCCAGAAATCGACGAGTGCGTGTCTCCAGGACACGATGGAGTCTGGGAAAGGACCAAGTGTCCCGTCGTTGTCACGGTCCCACGACAGCGGCGGCGGCCCTGCCACGGTGCCCAAGTTCTTTGAAGAAAATCCCCGTAGTTTTTGGTGGACGCATCAAAAACCCGGCTCAACCCTCACAGCCTCCTCGGCGGGATCAAGGGACTCTGGATTTTCACTAGGGCTGAACTGGGCTTCCGGCTTGGCCAAAGTTTTCGGGCGGCGCGACACCGCCGCGGTGCCGATCCTGAGCGTGAGTCGTGAGGGCTACTTTCAAAGGACTAATTTGAGGCGCTCCTCAGGTCGAAGGGGGAAGCAAAGAGGGTCTATCATAAGGACCAAGGGTGGGGCAAGTGGGCGACGGCGGGTTATCGCCTCCAAGAAAATTGTCCCGCCGCCCCCGCCACTCCTGAGAATCTCCCCGGTGGGGCCACTCTACTCGGAAAAATCCCTGGACGAGATTCATCGCGTTTATCACGTGAGGTCGAGTCACGTGGGTCGATTTTGTGACGAGGTGGTGTCATTCGTGGCGCCCGAGAGGCGAACCGCCAGAAATAGTGCCAAGTATCATCGATTTGAAACAATTGAAATTCGCCTTCCGCGACTGCGCTGTGAGACGAGTCTGGACAATGGCGTTTTGATTACCAAGTCACCGTTGCCTCCCCCAACGGTTTCTGGAGGGGATGACAGTGAGTGCAGTGTTTTTGGATCTGATGATGTGAATGATGACAGTGAGGAAGTGATGTCCGATGTCAATTTGGCCCTTGAACCGACATCAAAGGAATTGATGAAGGGAAGGGGGCCCTTATTGGGCACGAAAAATCAGGCCATAAAAGTGATTGCGAAACCTGGATCCCTTAGAAGACGAAAAAATAGGAATGGAACTATAGGTAGAAGGTCCAAAATTGGATCAAAATTTGCACTGCCTCGACCATCCTTCAAAAGTGGTAAGGGCCTATTTTGCAAAATTTCGAAAAAAAAAAAAAAAAAAAAAAGGCCCTTTGATTTCAAAGGACTTAAAATTTTGGTCTTATTCTTAAGGGTACTTGAAAACGGAGGAAATTTATTGGAGGGAGGGACAATTAAAGTTTAAGGGATTTATATGGAGAAGCAAGATTAATGTTCATTGAGTCTCGAAAAGCAGTAAAAATAAATTCTGAATTGAAGCTAACAGTTTTGAAATCAGTTTAATTTAGAAAATGCTCTACTTTCCAAAAAATATGTGTTTTAAAGCAAGCTAAATTATTATTTCAATTATTGAAATGTTTCCAAATTTTTGCAAAAAAAAAATATATGCTTGACAAGAATTTGAAATACTTGTGCAATATTTTAACAGGGTTTTATTATTTTCACGCTTTCTAAAAAAAAAATTTCTAAATTTTTTAAACTTATTAGGTTTTTATTCGTTTTTAAGCTTTTCTTATTTTTCTCTTAATTTTTAAGTTTTTTTTCTGAATTTTTAAGCTTTCATAATTGTTTTAACTGTTTTTTAAACTTTCTTAATTTGTTTCTAATTTTTTTAAGTTTTCATAATTGTTTCAAATTTTCTATTTGTAAAACTTTCTTAATCTGTTTCTAAATTTTTTAAACTTTTTTAATTCGTTTCTAAATTTTTTTAAACTTTCTTAATTCGTTTCTAAATTTTTTAAACTTTCTTAATTTTTTTTTTCTTAATTTTCGGAACTTTTTTATGTTTTTTTTTGTGCAAATATTAAGTTATAGGCTGCCTAGTTGTGTGATGAGGTCTTGCAAATGCAGTTTTAGTTCAATTTCCAAATGGTTGACCTTACGCTGCCCTAATTCTCGTCTTTCATTCTTCTTTTGCAATTAGCGAAGTTGTACGCATGCGAATTACGATTCCGCAATTCACCTTTGTTTCAGTGCGTCTTTACTTCCTGAATCAACGTAAGAGAATCACGTGAATAATTTCTGCTCCGTTAAATCCATTGTGATTGACTTCATTTAAGCCTAATTATGAAAGAACAATGGATAGCTCACGTATGACAACAACGCGTCTTTTCTTAAGCTCTTCCGCTTTAATTTGCTTTCAAATTAAAAGGCCTTCAAATTATAAATCTAGTTTTTCAGAAACCCTTTTAAGTGCTAAGTACTCAATTCAAGTAAAAAAAATTCAAGTGTGTTTTGTAAAATTGTTACATTTATAAATCAGCAATTCGTTATTGGACTTTGGAATTGGTATTTCAGTAACAAATAACCCTTTTTCCATGGATTTACCATCGAATCCTTCCAAATCTGGTATTTGTTAAGTGCTTTTCAGTTCTCCCCTCTTTTTAAAAAAAGAAAAATGTTTGGAAATTTTGGAAGATAATGAAGAAGCTTAAATATTATTTTTTACTAACTCTTTTCCCACTCCCTATTATTTGGAACACAGCCTTCAAATTATATTTGTTGATTTCGTTTTTTTAAGAATGGGCCTTTGAACGAAGGGGAAGATTTTCGAGCTCAACATGTGGCATCTCCTCGACTGCAGTCTGGATGAACTTTGTAATTTTTTTTTGTGTGTGTAAGGGTCAAAATGGAAATTAAAGAACCCCACTACTCGAGGTTTGTGCGTGTAAAGCGGTGGGCCTGAAGTTCTGTTTTTAGCTTCTGTATTTTTAGTTTCAAAGGAGCCGTAGCCATGCTCTGAAACTAGCCCTTCCTCTGCTTCTAATAAACGTTTAACCAGTTTAGGGCTAATAAAGGCCGCGTGTGACTCAAGGAAAAGATATCAAGCTCGGCTGGAGGAGGACCAGCGGAGCTTTTGGCCGGAAAATGGGAAATGACAGTCGTCTGCTGTTTTGGAGAAAGCGGGAGAAAGCCATAAAAGTGGAGAAAGTGGAAAACACAGTTGCGAGGGCAGGTAGTCTCGGTGCTCTGACTTTTTGGCACGGAGTCTGATCCGAGTCGACGGAGGCCGTTCGCCCGTCCTCTACGAAGTGTTACTTGCGAAAAGCCCTCTTCGGAGCCACTTTTCGGGGGTCTTTTCCTTGAGTCAGAAATGGAGATTGAGCAGAAAAAAAAGCGGGTAGGAGGGTTTTGAACTTGAAGATTCGACTCACAGAGTGAATGGGAGACCCGATCCGGGGGAATTTTTGGAGTTCAGTAGGTTTCTGGCTGTCGACTGGGAGAGGTCTCCCTCAAGTCCCCTTGACAAAGGAGCCCTTCACACAAGTCCTTCGTTTTTTTCTTGCCTTGAAGAATTCCAGTTATTTTTTTATTCATGAACTTTCTCCCGCTTGAGTTGGTCGACGAGTGATTTAGTTTTTAATCCCATTTTCTCAGAGGCAGTTTATCAGTGAAAGTGGACTTTCCCCTGGTCGAACAAGTGAAAGTGAAAGTAAAAAGAAAAAAAGTTTTGTTGACAGAGGCTTTGGAGACACTTGTAGAAACTTGTTCTTCGACTCCTTAATAATAAATTTCGTTCGCAAGGAGAAAGTTAGTGCTGATATTACTGTTACAAGGAATTCAAATTGGTGCTGCTGGAGAGTTTCCGGGAAAAAAGTGCCGCGAACTTTCACTGTAGTACCTCAACAGACTTCCAGTACCTTTTTTTTGCGGTTGGTTGTTCCTGGACAAATTCTGGACAAAATTAGAAGTGAAAAAAAAAAGGTTTTTTTGAGGTCGTGTTACGGTGCGCTTAGCTTCTTTGAGTTGGCTTACCCGGAAAATTGGTTTGATTTGTCGAAAAACGAGTATCAAATTTCTTATTTTCACCTGTTTTCTGTTTCATGAGGTTGAATTCGTCGAGGATCAATTTTCGAGCTCCAGGATCCTAATTTTCCTGGAAGTGAAATTTCCTGGAATTTTTTCTGTAACGTCTATAAATGACCGCTTTTGCTAGAAACTAAAAAAGGAGAAATTGGGGGGAAATCTAATGACAATGAAATTGATCGAATTTTGGGCAATGAGAATGAAGTTGTTTAAATTTTGTATAATGACTATGAAATTGAAATTTTGGGCAAGGACAATGAAATTGAAATTTTGGCCAAGGACAATGAAATTGTTGAAATTTTGAACGATGGCAATGGAATTGATGAAATTTTTGGAATTCTCATTTTTTTTTTGGTTTTGTTTTAAGAATCTATCGAAGTTTTTTTTTTCAGACTAAAGAGTGGGCGGAGGGAAATTTTGAAAATTGAAATTGAGTAATTCGTTCCTACTTTTCATGTAAGAGAGGCTTCCGACCTTAGTACGAGCAAAGTTTGAACTTGACAGGAAGGATTAAGGAGGGGTTGCATGACAGCTTTTTGGAGATGAAGCGGCGGCTTTAGATTTGAAATAATTCGTGGACCACTTTTAAATGCATGTAAAACATCATCTATTTTTGGGATAGCTGAAGGTCAGAGGGCTGGAGAGTAGCGGAAATATTTGATAAATCGCTGCGTTCACTATTCATGCGCTGCCGAGGGATTTGAATGGATTAGATTGAGTAGAAAATCAGGCTCTCACCACTTTATTTCGAGGGATTTTCAAAAGGAAGAATCTACGTCCTATTCATAAACGAAATAGTTAATGGCCACTGCTCTCCAGAAATTGTGTGGGTGTTTTGAAATGGAGCGGATTTTAAAGGAGAAAAAAATGGAAGCTGCTAAAGGGATCTTCCTCTGGTGCACTGCGGCAATCAACATTTAAATTTTTATTGCATTTGCTTGATTTCGGTTGAGTAAACAAAATGTTGCGTGGTTACTGTTGCTGGTTGTGTTATGATCCATTCCTTTTGGAGATCTTTTGAGTAGTAGAAACTGAAATCGCTGCTGCACGCGGGCGATGGGAGGCTGTGAAAAGATGAAGTTACGAGATTTGTTACGAGACTGAATTTAATTTCCTCCCATCAAACTGATCACTTATCAAGGAAGGAAAGGAAGATCAAAGATTTCTTCCTGTCGTCGACCAATCACAGTGTTTGACCTTGACATTACATAAGTAACTGACAATGTTTTTTGACAATTCAAAACACGAATTTGTATTCAAGAAATTCGAAATTTCAACATTGAGTATTGTAATTTTCGTGGAGATTTTTAAGTTGTGTTTTCAGATTTAGGAATTTAAACGGAGATTCTTGTATTTCCATTGTTTTTTGTATTTTTCGTTTCGGAGATTTTTTTTTTTTGATTTTTAAGTAAGTTTGTTGTCACACTTTTGTTTACAAGATGGAGGCTATTCTGAGCGGTTTTCATTAATGAAGCTGATGATATTAAATAGGAAAAAATGTAATTTAAACTTGAATCGATGACTATTTTCAAAGTTTTTTTTTAAATTAATTTTGTCAACTTTCTTTGAATCTGCGCAACGTCTATTTGAATTTGGAATCTTATCTTATAGGACATTTTTTTTCTCTTCCATATTTTTTTTTTCGTTTTTCTTTATGACCGCCGCTCGCTTGAGAAGACTTGACTTTTGTCGACCTAATTTCTCGTTCGAAGTGGAAGTTAATGATATTTGTTATGAAGCGGAGGTTCGTTAGATATAATGAGAGGGGCTTAAGTGGGGGTTAGGAAGAAAGTTGCGACTGGATTTGGTCCAGTGGCAAATGAAGCCCAATTCCGCTTTCTCTTGCCCTACAAGGAGTCAGTGGCAAGGTTGAGCTGCAAGTTGATTTCCTTGATGTCTGTTTGTGCGTAATGGAAGTTGCTAGGGAGGAAGATGTCGAGGATAAATCTTGGGAAGGTTTCTGCTCGCACATCTGTCGCCGTTCCCTGCCCGTGTAACGTGATGCAGAGGGGAGAGACATGTAAATTTGAAACACTTTCCTTGAGCTCTTTGGCACACTTGAAATCGCTGCTGGAGAAGCGTCAGCATCCAAAACTTCCCTGTTGAGGTCACTCACTTTCCATTTTCTCCTTCCTTTACACTTTGGATCTGTTTGTATTCCAAAAAGTTTTTTTTTTGCTTCTTGACTGCTAAGCGTTTTTCATACAATTTTTGTGACCGGAAATGATCTTCTTTCAGTTTCAGGCCAATCGATTACCAAAATAACATAACAGAGTTAAAATTTCCAAATTGAAATTATTTAATTTCAAAGATTGTTTGGAATCAAATATTTCGAAGGCTTTATTTAAATGAGTTCGGGTCGAGTTATTAATTATGTGAATTTAGCAGGTATAAAACGGTGTTGAAAGTAAAATAAAATATTAAATTGGAATAATTTTAGTTTGAAATTTTAAGTCGAAATAAGCTAAAAAAAGTAATTAAAAATTAAACCAAGAAAAATTAAAGTTGAACACTGTGAAAGAAAGGAAAAAAGAAAAAAAGTGAAAGTTTTTGGTAGAGATTTGCTTTGGAGGAGTTGGGAGAAAGGAAATAGAGAAAATCAGCGGGTTTGAGTCCCGCTTTCACTTGTGGCTGACAAGTTCGTAAAAAATCGCACTGTAGCGCTGGAAGGAGGTGGATTGGTTTTGGCTGAGATTGGCTCTGTGTATGTCTGTCTGTGGGCCCTTGATTTATTGGGTTGTTAACCCATTAGGCCATTATATGAGAACCACTCGGAATGGAGGACTTAAATGTCAAGTCTGTCCTAGCGTTACAGGTGTAATGGGCCTCTCTGAAGGTGTGGCCCGCACTCAAGCAGCCTGGCAACCGGCCCAAAAACCGAATTTCGTGTTGAAGGGCCTTCGATGAGTGAGCTGGCAAGGGAGCGATTTTAAGGGCCCTGTGAGCTCCACGGAGGGTGCCTTGGGTGTTGTGATTCTAACAAATCAGCGTCATCTCCATCTACACGTCCTCCCAGCGGATTAGCAGCGCTTTCAGCGTTTGGTTTGTGTAGCTTTTGTTTTTGCTTTTCATTCATCGCTATGAGCTATGGCCCTTGACAAGGTTCCAAAAAAGACAGAATTCAATTTCCACTTTATTCTCTCCCTCCTCCCTCCCGGTGGTTTAAGTGTATTTTTAGGAGGAGGATTTGGGTGGAGTCATTTTAGTGTCTGAGAATTTTGGGGCTTAAATTTTAATTTTCCTCTGGGATGAATGACTGGGAAATGATGTGGGCATAGTGGTAGAGTAAAACTTGCTAGTTTGGAATTTTATTACACAGATCAAATTATTTGCCAAGTAATCCCAACCCCGCTCTCTGATTGGTCGGCATTGACCCAGAAAGTTTCAGGGTCAGATCAAAACTTTATTGCTACTTTGAAAAAAAAAACTCAAACAAAAACTCTCACTAAACCATTCAGTTGAATCGAAGAGTCTTCAATCATTTTTTCAATTTTGAATCCAAATTTCGAATTAAAATTAAACAATTTTGAATCAAATTTTCAATATTGAATCAAACTAATCAAACTGTTCAATTTTGAAGAAAATTTTCAACGTTGAATTTTTTCAATTTTGAATATTTGCATTTTTGTATGAATTTTTTTTGGGATGAGTTAAGTAAAAGATTCTTTTGTTTAAACAGGAGGCTGATGTGGTGATGTAGTATGTTTTTTGTATGCTATTTAGCTCATATACGCATTTAGGCGTGATGATGGATGTAAGTGGAATTTTGGTTATTAGTTTTTTTGAAATCATAATTTAATTGCTCTGGGGCACATTGTGCTGTAATTATAATTTTGAGATGCTTTTGAGTCATTTTGGATTTTGATATGAGTACTTGCGGTGATACTTACGCTGAATATTAAGTCTGCGACCTTGTCTTTATGAACAGCATTTCGACATAAATTGAACAGCATTTCCTCATTATTTGAACAGCTATTTCACCATAGTTTGAACAGCCTTCCGCCCATACTTTGTAAATGGAGAGTGTTGGAAAGGGGCGATGAAGTCAAGGCCGGAATGCATTGTCTGAAGATGAGAAAAGCTTTTGTCTGAAAATTTAAATATACCGTGAGATCGGCGATACAAAGTTGGTAAAATGAACCCACGGAAATCATGCGTATAGTAAGTGTAAGGAGGTAAAAATTCAGGCTGAGAATTAGGCCTAGGTTCATATCCCTTTAGTTGAAGTTTTATGGTAAAAAAAAAGAGTAAGGTGGATGGGCAAAGAGGGACCTATTAGCTTTCTCCTGCGTTTATTTTCTTGAGACGTCGGATGCTGTCTTTGCCCGAAAAAACCGCTCTGCGGAGCTGCATTTTGCATTATTATGGCTCCAGCAGCGGGGGAGAAATCTGAATTCGAAGGAATTTCTGGAGCTAAACCGAATTCACAGTTGGAGAGCCGCGGCGGCGGTGACGGCCGCGTCTTTGGTTTTAATATTATTCTGGTGCGTTTTTTCTCCAGAAGTCGCTATAGGATTTCTAAAAACAGTTCTTCTGACTTGGATGTGAAAGAAGAAAAAAAAATCAGGAAAATCGCTTTTAAAAAATCGCTTTCGCTTTGCGATGAAATAGGAGTTTTTCAATATACGGCGATTTTAGGGAATGGAAGCAATACTTCAACTGCGTAATTTCACTAAAAGCTCCAGTGACGAATTAGCGAAAAATATTGTGCAGCGTTAAAATTAAGAAATAAACAGTTATTGTAAAGTAGCGAAAGTAGTCTCTTTATTGGTCTAATTGAAGCTTCAGGACCCTTCAACAGTCGAACTTGACCTCTAAAACACATTGCTAAAATACGGGTCATAAAAAAGGCGGGAGCTGTGATAGGACGATATGCGACCGACCGACAGACGGACAGACAACGTTTCTATAAAGTGACTAAATACACTACTAGTAAGTAGTTTTAAATTTAATGGGAAATGGACGGATTTGGACGTTTTGAATTGTCGAGATTCGCTCTAGCAGCATTTTAAAGCCCGCAGTAATTTTAAAGATGGAAATATTTTCACGGTGCGTGTGTATCAAGAAGGCACAGAGGATTTGCATTTTGAATAAATTTATTTTATAAGATCCAAGGCTAAGAGCAGGAGGGCTTTTTCGCCAGGTTAATGAATTTTGATCAAGACCAGGTATTAGGTAGGGCAGTCAAGCGTCGAGTACTTTTCGCAATAAAAAAAAATTAAGATGAAGTACTCCTTTGCCAATTTTTTTGCTTTAGAGGGGGGAATGTTCTAAACATAAAATGTCCAGTTTTTTTTTCTGCCTCCTTTCATTTCTGTTCCCTTAGGTTGATGTCACGTCCAAATTTGAGTATTGTCAGTATTTATACATAAGTCTCTGTTAGTACCTCTGTGACTTGGCGTGGTAGTGGACGTGCGACTTTTGTGATGTGTACATAATTCAGAATTTGTGAAGAATCGAACCATATTTGTGTCGAGCGGTCCACTTTCCTCCGTTTTTTTTTCACTTTTCAGTTAAGGGGACTTTGACAGAATTCGCATTAATTCGCTTAAGAGGTCATTGAATTGATCTTAAAAAAAAAGGGTTGGGAAGAAGATTAGCTCGGGCGCGTAAAGCATTGGGCGATTTACTTGTAAATGCAACAGAGAAAAAGAGAGGAAACAATTAAGTTTCATTAAGTGGTCTTCAATTGATATGACCGCTAAGGAGTCAAGGGAAGTTGATTTATTGTGTGAAGCACTTGGTTCGTATTAAGCCAGGATACATAGCAGGTACATAGGAGATACTACAGAAAGTCCACATCGCAGGATTCATAGCAGAACTCATCGCGAAGCGATTTCATTTTTCTACGAGGATGAGTCTGCCGTGATTATCACTTGTCTTTTGTTTCTCTGTGGCTGAACATTGTACCAGAGAATTGTAGCCCCATTGTTTTGTAATTTCATTGTTAATTCTGCGAACGAGTTCTAGATCATGAGTCTATCATTAAAAAGTGATTAATTAACGAACGCTTCTTCGAGGCCACTTAAGGAGGATTTTTTCAGAAGTAGACTCGCTGGAGGGCGTGGATTGAGTTCAAGTGATTTGTAGGAGAGTGTTCGTCTCGCTGAGGATTTTGTGATTGCAATTCGCCGAGAGGAGGATTGTTGCGAATTTGGTGTTTTGGTGGGTCATGGAAGTGGGGCTCTTACAAGGAGAGGTTGCTTTAAGTGGCTGTTGGGGGAGTGGGTGGGGCACTTAAGTGGGAAATGGACAGAAAGTGTATTAGGAAGGGCAGAAGGCAAACTGATCCTTCGTCAAGTGAAGCGTTTTCCCAACTTTTTGGGATTTGGTCGCGTTGTAGAAGGAAACGTAATGGGAATGTCCAAGTTTGGAAGGAAAAGATAAGCCTGTAGAATCTGAAAAAGGGATTCATTTCCCAAAAGTTAGAAATTTAAGTTCGAGATTTAAAAAAGCTTCGCTAAGGATTTGTTTTCTTGCTAAATGAAAAGTTTTACCACTTTTTCGAAAAACGTTGAAAATCGTTTTTTAGGCTAGAAGTCTCGAGATTTATCTTTCAGTTCCGGTATTTTGTAATTTAGAAATTGAAATTTTCAAAAAAAAAAGTTGACTGCTTTTTTAATTTTGATAAAATTGCGAAATAATTTTTCGATCCCGGCTTCTTTTCAGAATTTTGGGACAGTTAGACCCGGCTTGTATTAGAGAACGGCTTTTTAGTCGAAGATTCACGGTACCGGTTGTTTTTTGAGATTTTTGGTTAAGAATTGTTCCGAGGAATTTCAACGTGAACCGTTTTGTACTGTTTGCCGGAATGCGAAAAGCGGAACATTTTGTGCAAACGCGTTATTCTAAAGGATTTCGCTTGACGTGACAGGGATGCCAACTCAAAGAAGACGAAGCGTTTGATAATGAAACACTTTGTGAGAAATGCAGTGACAAAAATCTTGACTGATGTCTAATTAGTGTCAGAGGAAGAAGTGCTAAGGATTGTGGAAAGTGGAATTTGGAAAACGAATTTTGGAAATTTGAAAAGCGAATTTTAGAAATTTGAAAAGCAAATTTTTGGAAAATTTTCGCTATTATGCAAAATAGTCGTCGAGGGAAGGGCGCTGGAGGAGCGGGTCTCTATCCAATTCCGCCGTTCATTCCCTACCACCACCAGCATCCCCAGCCGCCTGCCGACATTCCGTTGCCATGGAACCCGAATCCCGTGTCGCTTCCGCCGCGAATTGGCCCCTCCCTGGGCCACGGTGGATCTCGTCACTTCCCAGCTCCGTCGGAAGTGCCCACGGTTCCACCGCGAAGTGCCGCCGCAACCAATGGGATCAGTGATAATTGGGTTGATTTGGAGGAGCTGTACAGATGGCTCCAGGAACTGGAGGATACGAAAATAGAAGTGCCAGGGAGGGAGGGAATCAGCGATGAAGACAACATGGGTAAGGAAACGAAGACGAAAAGTTTAAGCGTCAGGGAAATTCAGCGCTTCTTCACTGCGACGCTTGACGAAAATTAGGTCGAGTCGTTGTTACACAGGGACGATAAAAGTGGATGGGAAGAAGTTGCACTTCCGAAAGTTACGCCTTTTCGTAATGTGCGTAAAGGAGTAGAGGAGTAAAGGACGGAAATCTAATTAAATTCAGCGTTATTTATTCGACAGGAAGAAGATTTTAAAGGTTAAATTTCAGCGTCTCACGACAAATTTATGCTGAAAAGCGACCATTTTCGAAGACATAATTTCGACAGCTTTTTGGTTGGTTTTGCGACTTTGATTCCCCCAATTGTTCCTCTATTGATTGGGCTTTTCGACTAAAAATCGACTTTTCGAAAAATCGACTAAAGATCAGTAATAAACTTTTTGGGGAACGCGGCGCACACTGCTGTAAGTTACATTGTGCGCCGCTGTAAAGTCTGTAAACCGTTTGTTTATTACTCCAATTTGATTACTTTTGAGTTCATTGCTGTTACAATGTGGAACGTTTGCCAAGTTTTGGAACTTTATTTTTGGTTTCAGGTAGTTCTCTGAAGAGAACAAAAAAATTTTCGCGGAACAATTTTTTTTTTCGTTCAGTGTTCTTGATTGGTTGGTTTTAAGTAGCCCTTACGCGCTTTGGCGATGGGGAGTGAGTCATCCTCGAATTTTTTTTTTGCTAAAGCATCCACGCAAAATTCGAATCAAAAGGAAGTCGGCCTTTCGTTGATTGTGCAAATTGACCTTTTGCGTAATTCCAGTTTTTGTCGAAGAGGGTGTGATCTGAATTGAAATGGCAACAACTCACGCTGTCCGTATATGGACTCCCTTTGACTTGAAAAAAGCGACCGGATCAGTTCCCAGCGCCACTTTTTTCTCTCCGGAGAGTTGAGATCATTTGGCGGGGCTTGAGTGCCTTTTTATGCAAATTTACTCTCAGACTATTTTTGAAGATGATGTTTATGAATTGCCCAAAAGTTTGAAATTAGAAGAAGGCAGAGGAGGGCAATACTTGCAAGTAATACTGCTGCAAGTACATTATGAAAATGATGAGAATTTGTGTGAGGGGAGAAAGCACTCTCATTCGACTTTCTCCTATTGTTCTCGTCAAATTTTGCGGAAGTGGTTGGCTCTCTTACTTGACAGATTGGTTTTCAATGGGATGTTCCCTGAATCAAAATAAAAGATAGGAAATAGCACGGTTTTGATTCCTATTGTGGCCCTTTTGTGAACCTTCAACTTTCTCCTCGAGTGGAAGAAATAGAGAGAATTTTCAGCTTTTTGAAAACTACAAAGGAAGAGAAAGTCAATCGCTATTCTCATGAATTTTAGAGATGAGAACGAATCAAGTGGCTCTTGTTCATTTGGATTGAAAAATAAAGTTTTCAAAGTATCCTTTGTAGTACCTTCACTGTAATTACTTCACTGTTAAGAATCTCAAATTAAAAAAAAACATACAAATGAAATAAAAATATATCATAATCAGAAGAAAAAAATTCATTTTTGAATATAAGAATTATTTTCTTGAACTCCATAAATTCCATTTACAGCAGCACTAAACCCACAAAAAAATATCATTCTCGGCATTTTATTTTAATTTGGTACAGTAATAATTTTGGTACACCTTTCGCAAACGGTTGTATAAAAGTAGCGAATGTCACATTTTAATTCACGGATCAGCTTATCTCATATCTCAACTTCAGGAAAATTAACATATCATTCCTTGGCCCCTTAGAATCCTAACCGCGGCATATTTCAAAATATTTTTAAAAATTTAATCCGCGGGAGAATTGTAGCGCATGCGGACAGACCGACAGAATGTTCCCATGCCCTAACTGTTACGCTACATAATGTCAATCTATTTTTAAAATTTGAAGTAAATGGAGCTGTAAATTTAACGTAGGCGGGGCTGAGGTGGCTTCTGGGTGAACTTGATCTCATGTCAAAGCGTAGGACGAAGGAGAAAAAAAAAGTTTATTTTTGGAGGGGTTTTCCTTGAGAAATGTCAAATGTGTGAAGAGAGATGCGTTAGGAAGGTTTCTTCCGAACTATATTTGAACAGGAGGACGACGGATTTTTGTTCTAAAAATTTTGTTCTAACTTCTAAACAAAAGAACAAGATCTTTTTGAAAGGGAGAGTGATGTTACGAGTGGAATGGAATTTCCCTCCTGGCTCAAAAGCCTCCTGATGCCGGCGGAAGTCGTCGTGTTGAAATAGGGCTGAAATCTCATTTTACGTCTGATTTGATGATATGCGCTGCCGCTGCGTTACGCTGATGCGTTGCTTCGTCGTATGCTAAACAGCGCGTACTACAGCGATTGCCCTATTTTCCCATTTCCCATTTCCCGTGTGCCTCATTTTACCTCACATCTTCTTTCCCAAATCCCGTCCTCCAGGAAATGTCCAATACTTTTGATCCTATTTTGTCCAGGACACGGGTTGCTAGGCAACAACGGTTTTCAGCCTTTCTCTCTGGGAAATTGCTCTAGCAACAGGGCTCACTGTTGATGGTGATGAATTCAGCCTTCGTCGGAGCTGATTAGATGGGTCCTGGTTGTGACGCAGGGAGTTTTAAACTGACGAATCACAATCAAAGGATCCATCAACTTTTTCGGAAGTGGATGGTATAGAAAACGCTGGAAATGAGTGTCATTACTCTTGTTGCCCAACTTTTTCTGGCTAGTATTTTTTTGGACGCCGGCTGGTGCTAGATCATCATTTTCAAAATGAAATTCCTATGAAGTAGTGAGTGGGAAGATCCGTTTCATTCATTCATTCTCCAGGTCTTCGCAGCGATCGTTCAGCAGCGTTCAGCGTAGTTCGGAACGAATCGATTTCCTTTTGAGGTATTAAAAGGAGCAAGTGGGTAAGAATCGATACGCTGAGATCAAATTAAGCAGAAAATTGAGGTTCCCTTTATTTTTCTTTTGTGTAGCCTCTCCTTAAGTGGGACTTCTGGAAAATCTGGGAAAAGGAAATTGTGTATTGATTACAGGAATTAATTTCCTGGACTTTTCCTTTTCGAACTCGAACTTTTGGTGTATCGTGTTTCTGAACTTTTTTAATTTATGCGGGGAGTTTGTGGGGCTTCGTAGATTGTTGTTTAAGATTTTTTTTACTTGTTCTAAAAAGATTCTTAAAATCACTTAAAATCATGGATAAATCATAATTCACAGGATAAAGAAGCACGACTTTTCTTTGTAAATTGATTTTTAGGAAATGCTAGAATTTGGAAACCACTGTTGAATTTATGAAAATCTAAATTGATTTTGCGGGGAATTTGGTAATCACTGTTGAATTTATGAAAATTCAAAATCGATTTTGTGGGGTGAAATCTTGGACAATCGCGACTAGTTGAGTTATAAAAAAAATTGAGTTTTGAAAGCTTGAAATCACTGTAGAAATTTTGAAAATCTAAAATTAATTTTGTGTAGTGAAAGTTGGAATTGACTGTTGAATTTAAGAAAATGAAAAGTTAATTTTGTGTGGTGAAAGTCATGGATCCCTGTTGCATTTGTAAGAAACCATTAAATTAGACAATGGCGACTAATTGGTTTAAAAAATTGATTTCGTGAGCGGTGAAAGCTGGGAATCACTGTTGAATTTGTAGCAATGATTTGACAGTACTGGGCGGATCTCATTATAGTTTTCTCCAAATACTGCCGAAGCATGAACACCTCTCATTAAGAATTTACGGGTGCTCTTTAATTGGAGTCTATTAAGTAGAGACTAGGAGCGGAATGGGAATTGCGCCGCCTCAACGTTGCCCGAATGCTTATAAATGGAGAAAAGGGAATAAATTGGATACCATTAGGAACTTAATTATATAATTTCCCGCTCTTTCCGATGCGGTTGTTTAACCGTGGAAATGGAATAAATGGTGATTTTGTTGGAGAGAAGAAAGTGTAATGGAAAGCCCTACTACATTTATACCCTGTATAATTTCCTCTATTGATTTTCTTACAGGTGATATCACACAAAAGGGATACGAGAAGAAAAGGTCACGGATCCTCGCTCCCTACATTCCCAAGCAGTCCCTAGGTAAGGGCTCTCAAACCCAATCAAGACGCTAATTGTTGGCTAAAAATTTCAAAATTTTGTAAAATGACCCAGAGACTTGATTTAAAAAATTTCAATATTTCCAAAATGACCGACAGACTTGATTCATGAATTTTTAAAAATTATACAAAATGACCTAAAAATTGTGAATTAAAAATTGACTATGATGCAAAAAAAAAAAAAAAATGACTATGATGCAAAAAAAAAAAATTGACTATGATGCAAAATATGACTTAGAAATTTGATTTATGCAAAAACGATCAAGAGACTTGATTTACAAATTTTCAAAGTTATGCAAAAGTGACCTAGAGATTTGATTTATGCAAAATGACCTAGAGACTTGACTTAAAAATTTTCAAAATGATCTAGGGATTTCATTTAAGATATTTCAATCGTATGCAAATTGACCTGGAGATTTTGTTTAAAATGTTCAAAATAATGCAAAAGGACTTTGAAATGAGATTTAATTTCAAAATTTTGATTTGGCGATTACAAAATTTTGTTTTGATTTTCTAGCATCAAATTCAAACGAAGGATCAGCTAGTCCAAGTACCCGGGCGAAGCGAAGGGCCCACAGGAGACTGACACGAAATGAAAGCAGATATCACTCTGGTAAGGGTACACAAAATGCACTTTGAATTTGGACAAGGACACATTGCAATTTCCAGTTAGGTTCGAGGCTCCACCTGGGAGTCTCCCGAAAACGCACTTAAACTAACTGTCACTTCAAATGGCCTTTCCCGCGAAAATGACATGGGAGACTTGCATAAGTGATAGGAGCTAAGGGCCCTTCTGCCTACATCAAGTCCCTTGTTATCTCCCTGTACTTTCTCTGCGTATGAAGGGGGACTCGCACAAAGGGGCGGGGGGCCTTGGGCTGGAATAATGTATTTCTCAATGTCTGAATTAAATGGCAGGGGAATTGACCAAATTGAAGAATTCCTGGGCCTTTTGTGCAGGGCCCCCACCTCCTACTTTTGTGGTGGAATGGGATTGCGAAGGAATTATATGCTTGGGAAATGATAAATGGAAAGAAGTTTATGGCCCTTTATGATGTCTTTTTGTTATGGGGAAATGAAGAAGTAGGGCATCAGAGGGCCCTTCGTAAAGTAAGGGATTGATCTTACGACGCAACATGAAAGTTTACTGAGCATTTTTTTTTGGTGGTGAGTACTTCAAGGGCCTCCAAATTCTGTATTATCAAACACCATGAATCAAAGTTGACAATTTCAAAAGTCCCCTCTCATACTGGGATTGAGTCAGGGCCATAAAAGAAAGTTGGGTTTTTGTGGGGGCGGGGGGCCCTTGGCTTTTCTCTGCCAGTCAGCGTGAAATGATTTTTTGATATTGAACATTTCCTCTCTAAAGATCCGCTGTCATCTTTTTTTTTCTTAAGAGTAAAGAGAGAAGCTGCAAAGGAACTGAAAAAGATTCTTGAAAAAAATTCTGTAAAAAAATTCTTGTAAAAAAATTCTTGTAAAAAAAATTCTTGTAAAAAAAATTCTTGTAAAAAAAATTCTTGTAAAAAATTCCTGTAAAATATTCATGTGAAAAAAATTCTTGTAAAAATATTCTTGAAAAAATATTCATTTAAAAAATTCTTGTAAAAATCAAATCGTTTTGATTTGTTTTCCCCTATTGATGTGTTGCAGAATTGAAGGTAGATGCAACAGTGAAGTGATTTTGTTTTTGTTTTTGTAGTGGTACTGCGAGAATGTGTTTTGATGTGTGTGATGTGCAAACTGTGTAAGTAGAACACAAGGGTTTTGTGACTGAAAATTACCTTTCCTAGGCTACTTTTATGTGGAGGGGAAAAAGTGGTTCCAGAAAATTTTGAAGCGCTCTGTACGAGCCTGGAATTCCGTAAGATGAGGCAGCGCATTGTGAAAGATTAATAGAAATGAATGGAATTTGAAAAGGGAAATGAGAATAATGGATTTGTGCTGGAGCAGTATTTGTGCTGGAGCAGTATTTCCGCCGGATTGATGCCTGCTTCCACTGTTCACTTAACTGTTTTTCACATGGTCTCCTCTCCCTCACATCAAAATCCCATTTTCATTCCGCATATCATTTATTATTAAGACAGAGAATTAATGGGATGAGTAGAAAAGGTGACTTCTAAATTCAAAAATATTTCACGCAATGCAGACGTGTCCTCTCTGACGCGAAATTTTGAATAAGGCGATTTTCATGCTAAGAATGCGCACAACTCTTCCCAAAGCTTCAGGACCCTGCTCAATGTTTTAGTGGTACTTTATTTGAAAGTTTAATCAGTTTCTATTTGCAACCATCTCAAATACTCTTTGAAATTACTTAATTTACATGTTAATTTTCATCATTACTCTTTTTAAAACAGTCATAAAATCTCCAGATGTCTGTTTGTTCGAAATTTCTTTAAAGTGCCGACGACGATTCGGGTGAAGTAACTATTGTTAACACGACTTCTCTATGACTTTAACAGTTCATAATTCTTTGCATAGTTGATATTTTTTAGTGAATTTTTAAAAAATTCAGAACCAAGATTATTTATTTATTTGTTACGTTAATTTTCAAGAAATACAAAACAAAAATTGTTTACATTCTAAGGCAAATAAATATTTAGAGTAATAATTTTCTCTTTGCGTGAAAGGTTCAGAACGACAAATCTTAAAAAAAAAATTGTCATTTTTTTTTTTGTATTTTTTAAGTTTTTTTTTAAGAATGTTTTCTTTTCTGTTGAATGAAATTATGCGTTATTTTTCTTTACTGTAGCCAGGCTATCCGCCGAAGCTTTCATCTAGATTAACTGGACTTTGTTTGTTGTCATTAAAATACGCAAGAGTGGAGAAAGTTGTATTTATTTTTCATTTATCTAATTGGAATTTGTATTGTGAAAGTGGAGCGTCGGAGACTTGTCTCTGAGTGATATGAATATTCCCGGGAAAGTTTGGTAGTCGTAATAATATTAATAATGAAGGAGTTGTGTTTCTGGGTTTGGAAATGTGCTGGAAAGTTGGAAATTGCAAAGTTGACTTTTTAGTTTTCCATTATGTTCCTGCGGAATAGGAAAGAGATAAGAGAATTGTTTGACGTTTTGAGGTCTCGTCTATCGCTTTTGTATCTCTGACAGGAGAAAGCACGCTTTCTCTTGTCAGGTGAGGGGTGGTGGGTTTTGGGTGGGGCTAGTACAAATGGAGAGTGGGGTTCATATAGGTTCGAGAAACAAGGTTAAATAATTTGTATAATGCTATCATACTGCCCCCAAGCATCCAGCATCCAGCATCCCAGCATCTCTCTCAGTTGAGATGAATTGGGGCCCAGATTAACGTCAAGGGTATCCCACCACAAGGCCTATCTGGAGAACGTGCGGGATAAGTTATGAAGAAGACACGGAATGGATAGTTCTTCTAATGATATCTGATTTATCGCTGTTTTTTGCAGAAGTTCGGCAGGAAGCGGTACAGCAGGCTTTGGCAGCAATGCAGACTCGGCCCAAGCCCTCTCTGCCAATGCCTTCCAAACGCACGTCTGTCATGGGAAGAACTACGGAACATGCACAACATGACTCTGGTAAGCTACCCAGCACACCGTTGTACAGAGCGTTTCTTAAGTGCCGACCCAAAAAAGTCCAGGAAACTGTGGCTACAAAAGAGAAAGTCCTCGAAACTGTCCCTGTAAACGAAACTTCAACGAGTCAAAATCTCAACAAAAAATTGTACAAAAATGTTGCATTATTGTGTTGTGTAACTCCAAACATTTACGAAATGAAAATGATCATTTTCGCTCAAATTTTCTGCTGAATGTGTTTTGAAGTACAAACCATCATTTTTCGGGTACAAAACATCATTTTCTGGTACAAAACCGCATTTTTCTTGATCAAAACAGCGTTTTTCTTTTTAAAACAGCGCGTTTCATGTTCAAAACAACATTTTTCTTGATGAAAACAAGGTTTTTCTTGATCACAATACTTTTTTTACAAAACAGCAATTTTTTTTAGAATGATGTCTAATTCCTCTGACTTTCTCTTTCTGTACCTGACGCAGTTAAAAAAAAGGCTCTGTAGAGGCATCGGCATCATCGACTAACCGAAAAGTGAAGCTTCGGATTCCATAAATTTCTAAAAAAAAAAAAACCAAAGTCTTAGAATCTAGATGTCTAGAAAACGGGGAATCTCAAAGGATTCTCGGAAGCTTAAAAGAAATGGTGTCAACATCAAAGGGTTTAATTTTAGAAAAAGAAAGGTTCGAAAGTTCTGTTTACTCGAAAGGAAACGTCTGAATTTTGAAAAACAGAAACAGAGCAAAAGGTTTTGGGGTTTTGAATTGACAGAAACAGTGTATTGAGAGAACATTCCTTTGATTTAGGACGAAGTCAGAGAGAAAGCGAAGGGGAGAAAGAGAAAGTAATTGACATTTCTCCACCATTTACCTTTTTGAGAGAAAGTTAGTGAAAGCAATTTTCCTCTTGAGAGGACCTTCCCTAAACAAATTAATTACAAGTGGGTTAACTGATTTGAAGGAAGATTTAAGCGGGAGGCTGGAAGGCCTGGAGAAAGCGATTTGTCTTGTTTGGTTAACTTTGGAATTCAGCGCCGCTCGTCGGCCGGTGAGTAGGGAATGATGAGTTGACAGGACTCAATGACTTGAGTGCGGTAAGTCTTAAAATCCCTTTCCTGTTCTCATTAGGCAGAGTCTGCGACAGAGAAGACTTAAATTTGCGTTTTGGAGTCCTGCGCCATCCCCAGATAGAATAACATTAATTATGAAGACGAATGAGGCAGGAAATCAGAGTGGGCGCTCAAGCGGGCCTATTTTCGGATTTTAAAAGCACTTTGTGGGAGGAAATTCCGCGCGCTTTTCCCGAATTCTACCTGATTTCTCACTGTCAGTGAAAATCGGAGGCCTCATTAGGAACTGATCCACTCTACTGCCTTCTAATTCACTTAAATTGATGGCAAACTAATTTATTCGAGCAAGTGAAGGCCTTGAAGAAGAAGGCAGGGAAATTTCCGTCTTAATTTTTCACTCTTTTGGAGGCTGAAGGATAATTCGGCTGCTTTCTCCCAAGGATTCTTCTGCTGTAATTAATCTCGTGTAAGGTGAACGCTCTTCCCAAGCGTATCGAAGTGAGTTAAAGTGCCCTTTGGGACTCGGGAAAGTTTTGGGTGGAGTAATAAGGAGAAAAGTTTGTGAAAGCGAAAAAGTTAAAAAAAAAAAAACTTGTTCTTGGATTAAAAGCTGCTCTGCTGCCGCTGTGCGGAGAAAGTTGCATCAAAGGGAAATTAGTAGAGAAATTCTGAGAATCAGCTCCATTTTTCTTTTTCGTGTATTGTGTCGCTTATGTTAGGCATATTGACGCATCTAACACAGTATGATCTTACAAGTGTACAAAAGACATTTTGGAATGTACAAGAGACATTGTGCAACGTACATGAAACTTTGTTAATAATGCACAAGAGACAATTTGCAGTGCACAAGAGAAATTGTACAATGCACATGAAACTTTGTGCAATGCACGAGAGATATTGTGCAATTCACGAGAGATATTGTGCAATGCACATGAAACTTTGTGCAATGCACATGAAACTTTGTGCAATGCACATGAAACTTTGTGCAATGCACGAGAGATATTGTGCAATTCACAAGAGACATTGTGCAATGCACATGAACCTTTGTGCAATGCACATGAAACTTTGTGCAATGCACAAGAAACATTGTGCAATGCACAAGAGACATTGTGCATTGCACATGAAACTTTGTGCAATGCACATGAACCTTTGTGCAATGCACAAGAAACATTGTGCAATGCACAAGAGACATTGTGCATTGCACATGAAACTTTGTGCAATGCA
>JAQFYP010000105.1:0-37637 GCA_034694865.1 Bilobella braunerae
AATCCTTTCCATATCCCTACCCTTCCCTTCATGTTGATCATCCGCTTTGCGGGAATGTCAAATAACGCTCCTTTTCCCTTTTTTTCTAATTCGAAATTCTAGTATCTACATCATAAAATGGTAAGTCACAATTGTTTGACAATTATTTCTACGAACTTGCCCACGATAATGACTGTCGGTTTGTGTGTCCGTCTGCTATTGATGCCCGCGTAAACCGCGGGAGCTACAGGCGCCTTATTTTGTGCATTTGTGGGGTATGCGTTTGGGTTTGGTTATTGCCCAACTCTGTGCAAAAACTACTTCCGGCTTTTGCTGGATCATAGGCCAAATGTCATGACCTCAAAATTCTAATGTTGGTTGATATTTGTGACGGATTATGACCAAACGATGGGCAAAATTTAATTCTTGTATTTCCAGGGTCAAAGGTAAAATATTATAATGTTGAATTTTGTTGCTTTCAATGCCTTATATTATATGACTTAACCCTACAATCTTTATATTTTCAAAACTAAAGGCGTTGCTAAATGGGGTGGATCTGAGTAAAACTCCAGTTAAGGCCGAATACGCCAGAAATTAAAATTATTTTGTCCTAGGATGGGAATGTTTGACTAGTGCATTGAAAAGACTAAAGCAATTTTTCACTTTATCTGCAATACAATCTTTGCGTCACAAAACTTTTTTGAACTTCTCGCCTGAGTGCATGGAATGGGTTGAACAATAGTGTGATTTTCTTAAACAGCGTGTATAATGGTGTGAAATTCTAAATAGTTACTAAGTCACTATAAGTCACTTATTTTACGATTAGTCACATGAATATGCTAGGCTCGCTTGCTAAGCCCAAGGTTTGCGTTTGATTGAACGGTAAATTGGTATCACAATTTGTTAACCCTAATTATAAATTATTTAAGTTTTGCGTAACATCGTTTTGTGGAAATCGTTGGTTTGATTTTTCTGAGGTGCTAGGTTTTCCCCAATTACCTTGAAGCTTCTCTTTATTTTACATACTCTTCATAATCGTTATTGTCAAGTGGCTAACCACACCAATTGTTGAGTATATTGGTCATAAATACGGTAGTAGGTCAATACCAAGAAAAGCAAAACCGAGCAACCTAAAGCGAGAACGACCAAAACCGAGAAAACCCATATTATGCTTGCTTACCCTTTTCTTTTTTTTATATCATACTTATTGCCGTTCTTGGTTTTGGTTTCCTCGGTTTAGGTTTTCTCGGTTTAGGTTTTTCGGTTTTGCCTTTTTCAGTATTGATATAGAACCATAAATACATAGCATGTAAGGTAGAGTGAGCTTAACTCTGCTGGTAAAATAGATATAGATTACACCTGCTGTCCGTAAGATTTTAAAATTGTTAAAAAGTAACTGTCAAATCCGAATTTATTTGAAATTCTAATATGGTCAAACAATTATTTCAATTTAGAAGTTAATTATAAGACCCTATTATTAACCCTAAGATCATAAGGTCACAAGATGCCTTTTCAGTAGATTCCTAAATTACACTTTTAAAATAAAGCTAGAAGCATAAAAACTAGGTTGTTTTTGTTTACCAAATTTTTTTTTTTGCGAGGACGCTTTATTTCTATTTTGACAAGCTTCACGCGTCAAAACTCAAAGTTCAAGGTTTAGGTTAGTTTCTTTTAAATCTCTGTTTAGTTTTTAGATTTTTGTTCTTCTAGATCTAGGTTTCAAGTTTAGGTTATGTGTATTTTTAAGTTAGCATGGGTACACTGTTAGGTTTAAGACGATATAAAAAGAGTCGAATGATGAAATGAATCTATGAGGAGCATTCTATTATATTCTGAACTAAAACGGTACATTATCACTTTTACAAAAAAAAAAACAACAACAATGATCGTCAAGTGTTTACCTTTCAGCCAGTAGTATTGGATTTGCGGAAATTTGCGTAGACATTTCAACGTCCAGGAAAAAGGCAATGGCGGTAAGTATAACCACTCAAATTAGCTTATAACTACGTAAATGCTACTGCACCTACCGCTTTTTCACTGCGAAGTTCTACTAAAGAAACTTAGCAGTGATGACGAGGGTAGGCTCCTAATCCAAGTTTAACCCAATTTAAGTTTCACCGAGTTCCGGTCGGTGAGTGGGTAACTCACCGAGTTCAAAACCCCCCTGATTGAAGTCGCTGAATTTTAAGTTTTGTCTAGTTTTCCATTCTTCACTAGGAATTTATATCGTGTTATTTATGTCTTGAATTATGAAAACAGTTTTTAGCACCAAATATTTAAACCATAAAATCATTATTCTATTTCCTCAAAATAGTCGCTAAAGGACAGTTTTCCTGATTTCAATACGGTCGCCGCATGGATGGCCTTTGCAGAGTTTCGAAAGGACTTGACCTATCAATATGGCTCCAGTAACAACACCAGTTGTGCATTAAGTGCTAAAAGTTATATTTGAATTCAAGTTTCATCATTTTTATTTTGGATGTATCTGATTAACTTAAGATTTCTTCACCAAACTCCCTGCTAATTGCCTTAATTACGCAACTGCTACTTTTGTTTTTGTGGATTAGGATTGGGGCGGATCAGAAACCCCTCAACCATAAACACTCTACTTAAACACTTCAGCTAGTCAAAAATCGTACCAACGTTCTAGGTTTTAAAATTTTGAATATAATTAGAAAGAACAGGCCCTTAAGACTTTTACTGTTTGAAATCGCTAAATGTAATGTTAAAAAATTTCAACTTTCATAGAACAATTTAAGTGTAGGTTTGGTTGGGTTTAAGTGAATTCATATTATAGATTTTAAGTTAATGTTAAGGTTTGGTTACGTAATTTCTCAAGCCACGCATTAAACACTGCACTTAAACCACTTTCTTATCTAGATTTACTTTAGCAAAATGTGTGTGCGACTAGATATGTGGATTTCAAATAAAGAATTTTGTTTTTCTTGTACGGAACTTAAACGCCTTTGAATTTAAGTTTATAAACTTAGAAGCTCATTTTTCTTGAACTGTAAAGGGTCCCAATTTGTTTTTAGGTATTTTGTCATATGAAATACACATTCTCTTTGTCTGAAATATTTATTTACTTTCAGCAAATTACCAAGTCACTTCGGACGACTTTGACGGATTCCGTAAGAAAATGGGCGTTCAGGAATTTTACACTTGCAGTCTCTACCCTGCTCAACAGTACGATGGCACTGTGTACTACTTTGGCTTGGCGGCCTTCAAGACGGCTTGTTCAGCCCAGTTTTTCCTCTTTGGATTCAATGTAAACGATAGTGCTGGAAAATGCAGTTTAGACGTTAACTTGGAACGATAATGAATTTCGAAGTTTGTGCAAAAAATTATTTATCAGTGATACTTTATAGTACTAGTTTAGTGTACAAGTATTCCGTAGGGTTATTCAAATCACAACAGTCAAAAACAATAATGTCGCGGAACGACATAACGGGACAGTTAAGACAACTCTAGCGCTAAGTTCGTTTCAGGAAAATCATCGAGATTGGTATCAGATGTTGCCCCAGACTATCATTTGTGGGATAGCAAAGCAATAGCTTCTTGGTTTGGCCTCTTTAGGTATAAGAGGCACCGTGGTCTCGTGGTAACACGAGCAACCTTACCTTTTGCTTTGCCGAGATCGAATCCCGGGTTCCCCCTTTTTTCCATTTTTCCCACTACCCATTACCTTGCAATTCATGTTCCCACACTAGCAAAACATTCTATTTATTTTTTGACATTTCGTTGCCTAGACATACAAATAATTTCCAGTAATCCTCGACCCAGTTTTGTCCTTTCCTGATTTAGTGGAAGTCCGCCAAAAGTTAGCTAATGGAAGTAAGACTTTTAGAGGCTCAGCTAACGACCCTTAAGAGAAAATAGAAGACTAGAGAAAATGTCATGAGGTGACTAATACGACGGGAAACCACGCCGTTTTTCTTACAAGTGACTAAGTGTTTTGAAGGAATTTTTGTATGCGAGTCCGCCACGTTAATAATTTTGAACCTAAATGGAAGGGTCCCAATAGGGTAATTAAAATTTTAGGCACTTTGCCACTTAAAATTCTATCCCTGACTATGAAACAAAAGACCTTCGTTTTTTTCATTTTACAACTTAAAAAATACAAGAAACTCAAGTCCGAGCTATTGCCAATTCACAATTCTTACCCCTAGAACCACCCTTCTGAATTAGAGTCCACTTCAGTATTCCGTCAAGACTTTTGACTCTTTTCCCAGGATCCCAAGGCCTTTTTATATCGGCCAACGAAGTCCCAGCCCATCTTTTGCAGGTACCCCTAACTTCCCCACACCCCAAAAAAAATCCCCCCAGAAGAGTCCTAAATTTCCTCGACTCAATAGCAGGCACGGAAATTGACCCCCGAGAACCCTCCTCGACCATAGTTTTACAGGCTCCACGGGAGAATTATGACCTACCAGCCTTCCTTATGGCCCTGGCCTGGTCCCACAGGAGATTTCCGTCAAAATATTTGCTCCTCATGTCCCTCAAGATGCCCCTTTACATTTTACTTCATCGCTTCACTCAAATTTTTTTAGATTTATGTTTAATTTAAAATCTTGCTAATGGTTGCCATTTTCAATTATTTTATGGCCTTTATTTTAGGCCGTTTTACTCTTTAGGTGAGTTAGGCTCTTTATTTCCGGAAATGTTTTTAAGTCTTATTTTTTTAAGTCCGATTTTTGTAGCTCATTACTGGGAATCTCTGAGAACTTTCCGACAAGAACCGACCTTGAAGCATTTGCTGTGCTTGAATAAAAGGAAAATTACTTCTCCACCTAGACCTGTAACTGGAAGCACTGCTCTCAGCCTGTTGTATAACATGTGTGTCGCAATAATAATAATAATGTCTTTAATAAAATAATTAAGTACTGATATTTCACATCAGAATTTAAGATTTGGAATACCCCTATCGTTTTAAAGGATTAAAAAAAAGTAATTATTTAGTGCATTTAATATTATAAATTATTGTAAATTTACTTTAGTGATTAAATATATTTCAATTTATTTGTGAAGTAGTTTTTAGAACATCAGAGCGTGATATTTTACTTTGGTTAGGAACATATAGATATACCCAGTAATACACAGTAGATACCAGGGGCAGGTTGTTAAGAGTCTAAGCTTTCAATGCTTCTTCACTGGCATCCGGAGATCGAGACTCAGTTTCACCATGCAGAAAAAAAACGTCGGCGTTGCTGGTTTCGATCACCCAAAAATAAAATTGCCAAAGGATGATAAGCGTCCAGACTCCAGAGCTTAGCAGAAGAGCAGAAACACGCCTGATTCTCGGAGTGATCTCTCAACTGTTATTGTGTATGGAAAATATGCATAACAGATTGATTGGGCGTAAGTCCAACCAAATATGCTTCCACAAGGGGCAATCCCTTTCTACGTTAAAGCGCCTGGAGTCGATGGGATGATTTTTTGGGCTGATTATCCAAGATTTGACTCCGAGAACGGTGCAGAGACGATAGGGAGGACATTGGCAGTGTATCCGGTGCAGTTACCACAATAGGCCCGATTGAAGCCTGAGTTATATCCCCTCCATCAACATACATACAAAACAAAGAATAGATAGAAATTTAGTATATCTGGGGAACCATACATGTGCTATTTGTTAATTCAGCTAATCCACTCTTTTATTAGCTGTTGCCTTAATTGCAACCAGCATGTCAAGGTAAATAGAACGTAAATTTCGTCACTGTTTGTTGCTTTTACTTTAATTTTAGTTGCAAACACATAATTCAGGATCACCAATAAATGACTTGCAATACTCCAAGGTAATTTTTTTTACATGATGTGTCAATTCAAAGTTCTTAAGATTTATAACAAACACTACAAACGAAAATTAATAACCAGTTCAATTAGCCACTCGTATTTTTTTTCAATTTTGACTTTAAGTTTGGAGTTTGGGATCTAACGAACAGTATTTCCGTAAGTAATCTAGTAAAATTGAGTTTTGCACCAATTAAAACACCAATACAAATTTAATAAATAAATACGGATAAGTTTCATTATGATTGAAATCATAAGCGCTATTAACGTAACACTTTTCCTTCCTTTTAGCACTTTTAAATTTGTTAAGAAACTTTTTTTTTAATTCCCTCTTTAGAAAACGTGTTGTGATGTAGGCAAAAAAAATGGCTCATTACGTAGTGGAGAGGGCTGCAGTTGGAATAATTTTAGAAATAATTTCCATCATTTTTCAATTTACGTTAATTGTAATACGTACCCTTTTAGCATTTTAGTGGTTCGAAGGCCTTTTTTCCTGCAAATTACGTACATTACACCACTTGCACTATTGGCTGTGTTTAAATTTGAGGTGACTCAATTTCAAATTAATTTTAAACTCAAGGTTTAGAAACCCATTTGTGTGTGCTAGGAGTGCGAAGGAATGCGGTCCAGGAGATGGAAACGGATGAATCCCATGGTGAAGGGCTTCTATTTTCCTCGGCTCTGTTAAAATTACACGGCGAACTCTTTTTTACATTCAAAGTCAAAAATATGACTAAATAGAAAGTGTTACAACTTTTGAAAGATTTTAGATCGAAGCAAAGACTCGTTGTGTGTAACAAAGTTGGGTGTAAATAGACAGTTACTTGTGGAAGAAGTTGTTTTGCTGGGTATTAGTCTGCCTTTACCAAATTCCTATTTGTTACTGCCACATAGAACATAATTGAAAATGTAAAAAAAAAAGTGGTAAAACAAGTAAAGAAAGAAGTTATGATAGAGCAAATTTACTCAATTGGTCTTTGCAGCAATAGGCCAGCTTTTTAGTAATAAAACTTCCAAATGTATTTTTCTTGGTTTTGCACACCGTGCTGTGAAAATGAGAAATTCAAATGACAATTTTAATCGAGGTTACAGTTTGATCAATCTAGGGTGTCTTGTATTGGACCAATTTTTTTAAATGAGCTGGTAAAAATGAAAGAAAAAAACCGTAAAATTGCATTAAAGGTAGTTAAAAGTGTAAGTTTTGACCAAAAATTTTGTACAAAATCTTAAAATTTAGAGTTATTCTTGCAGTGAAATGAGGAAACGTCACTATATTTTCAAATAAAAGGTGTTTTGTTTTAACCCTAACGCAAAAAACGTTAAGTTGAGCTTTCGATAGTGAAGTTTTGCGGATTGTTACTGTACTTGTGCATTTTTGCTCTTGGAAGAGAAATTGCGGGTGAAGTTGCCATGGCATGACAGATCGTATGTTATTTACACAATTGATACTCAATTTACTTTTAAAACTTTGTACAAAGTTGTTTTCATGTTATCGCCCAGCCTAAATTTTCGTACGTATTGGGGGATGCTAAACGCATTTATTTCTAATCTAAACTAAAGTAGTTCTATGTATACACATTGTGTATACAGTATATTTATTTATACAAAGTGTGTATTACACACAATATATATATATATACTAGTACAAATTTGAGCAATCCAGTATGTAACCTTATGAATGTCAGTTGTTGTTGACTAGGGTATTGCCAATTGCTAAACAAGTAAATCATCCACTTATCATTCCAAACGGCATTTATCTTATATTTATATTTATTATATTTATATTATTAATGGCATTAATATTATTAATAATATTAATAATAATATAAATATAATTATTAATAATAATAATATTAATAATATTAATAATGGCATTTATATTTATTTATTTGCATTTATCTAGCAAAAAAAGCAAGGTTTTAGAGAAAATGATTAGTTGTATTCGATATTTTGTCCTGATAAATAGTTGGCTTAAAATATTATTTATCTTAAACATTGTACCTAAAACCTAAATTATAATGTTCTTATTCATTTTCAAATTATAATATTAAAACCCTGGTTTAAAAAAGACTGGGTTTTGTCCAAATGCACGGGTTTTAACAACGGAAAAAACGGGTTAAAAATTCTATTTTAAAAATCCGGCTTAATTTCGACCGGTTTTGTACCAGATATTGTTTAAACGGTTCTAAATTTTAAGTTTGGACGCTTTAGGTTATTACCTTACATAATTAATGTCATTAAATTATTGTAATTGTATTACTGGACCCGTTTAGAAATATTTGTAGTATTCCGCTAACCCTTGAAAAGTAATTTTTGGTGTTGGAAGGAGGTGTTTCATATGGGCTTGTCTCTAAAAGGAGCAGTTTATTAATCGCTTTGCATTGAAGTTATAACTGAAAATTCTATTTTGAGAATTTATAATTTAAATATAAAATTAAAATAAGTAACTGTTAGTGAATATTATCTCGAGTTGCTGGTTTTATTATCTAACACGATTTTTTCAAGATTTCCAAATGGGTTGCATTCTGTTTCCATTTATTAAGTTAGTCTTCTTGAACAAAAACCGTACGGAGCAATTATATTTTGGTAGCAACTTTCCGACAAACATATAATTATAATTAATAAAACTAGAAACAAATAGTACATAAAAAATTTGAGGTGACTCAGGTTTAAGTTGGTGGAATAATAACGTCACATACTAAATTTTTCGACTATAAAATCAAAAGTATTGCCAACTAGGAATTTAAAAAATTACGAAAAGCCATTCTCGTCTTCCAAGTGTATCAAAATTTCAACAATGCAAATTAATCTCTACTTTTTGTTACTGGTTTGCCAATGTGTACATGGCGCGGTTTGGATAATCATTCGTGAGGCACATGACTCTTTCAATACTCCAAATGCGCATTTCAATATAACGCTAAACGAAAAACAGGAATTCCATATAACGGGTTCAATTGGTCGAGGTGCTGTAGGTCAAGTGCGACGAGGTACAATATTATTTTTAGCCTACTTGTTAAATGCTGTATCTCTTTTTATTTGATAATAGGAGGCTGTGCGTGCGTAACAAAATTAGCTTACTACCTTGAATTCTAACAAATTCTAACTATGAGAATTCTAGTCCTTCATAACTTTTTTTAAATTATTTAGGATATTTTACGACGTTAGCTTAAATTTTTCATTTATCACTTTATTTTAAAATAAAAACTAGTCAGGTTTTTCAAAAGTTTCAAAAGTATGCTATTTACAACCGGCAATACTGAAAAGATAATTGATCACGATTAAATGACAAAACTACAAAACTCTGAGTATTGCTGTCTCATTTCTTTGTAGTTAAACATGTGGCCACTGGGAGGGAGTTTGCGTTGAAGAGCGTAAGTATTTTTTAATTTTTGTTTGAATGCTTCAAATTGGCTAAACTCAACAAATCGAGGCATCCAAACTTGAATTATTTCTATTTACTTCGAAACTTTTAGGCAAAGCACGAGAGAGTGGAAAACTTTGTCAACAATGAATGGGACGTTTCTCGGCAACTCGCTGAAGCACCATGTGAGTTTGATTAGTTCTTTAAATAAGTCCTTTAAGTATTACCCAAAAACAGTACTAAATTTCTGTTTTTTTTTTACAAAGCCGGGATAATTACTATTCAAGCTGCAGGGTTTGCCTGGGGTGATATAGAAGGAAACGTGCTGTTGATGGAAATTGTCAACAGTCCAAATTTGGAAGAGCTGGGATATAAGGTTGGGTCAAAATTTGGTGCACCACTTCATCTGCGAAATATTATAAAAGCTGGGTCAGAACTAGTAAGTAATGCACAAATATATATCGGAGTATTTAAAACTCCAAATTCTCGGAATTATCTTCTGAAGCAATTTTAAAAAAAATTGTTCGCAAATAATTATATTCTAGATTGACATTTTGGAGTTTCTTCGAACGAGAGGAGTCACGCACAGAGACCTCAAATGGAATAATTTAATTTTTCGCGGATCAGAAGCAGAAGGGTATTCAGTTGTCCTTTTGGATTTTGGTGTGGCACATTTAAATGGAGTCAATGTGCTTTCGCCAATTAAACGCTATGGAAGTTACACTGGAATGAGTCCGGAGTTACACACTGGTCAAGGTAAGGCATACATAATTAATTTAAATGTGAAATTGAAATTAATTGAGTCATTTAAAAGCATTTGACAATTAGTTGACTAGCACAAAATATATAACAATGCAATTAAAGGTAACAACAACTGCCAAGGAGTACCAAGTTATTTAGTATTGGAACAAATTTCATATATTCTGTTTGTCCATCCTTCTATACGTCCGTCTAGTTTGAACGATTATCTCAGAAACAACTCAACACGTTTTAAATTCGTCTTCAGATATGAGGCCTTAAATATTGGGTCCATCTTCAGTTGACTCTGGTAACCTATTAGGGGTTAATGGTAAAGGCTGCGAGGATATTATTTAATGACAACATGAAAATTGAGCTCCACAAAAGTTGTTTGCCTCATTAAAGAAAAAAAAATCTTTTTAATAGACACTTAATCTGTGACCCTCCATGGACACCAAATTTAGTCTCTAATTTTACAACTGACTCATCACGTTCAAACACTGTAAAAATATTTACCATGGTTTGCACTATTTCTGAGACTCATTTTACCTGGGAATGACCCCTTGCCTTCAAAATAACCCTTCAAGCTCAAACTACTTTATCATAGAAATATTATTATGAAATAAAATTCTCTAGATGTTCTCCGAGTTTACATATGCATGAAATGAATAATAATTGTAATGGTTCTAATAATTTTTTCTTTTTTTTTTGTTAGCTCCGACACCATTGGACGACCTTTGGAGCCTCATGTTTATATTGGTACAATCACAAAAAGGAGGAAAACTACCTTGGGACGAGATGACTGGTAATCTTAGGTGGCTGCAGAACAAGGATGTTCACGAATTTGATGTTGAAAACAAAAACGCTGCAAAATGGAAGAGAGATTTTGTGCGGGATTTGGAAAAGGAAAATCTACCCGCTGGTAATAAAATATAAACACGTTTTGACGTAGTGTTTTTGTGTACTAATACCATGGACCTAAAGTTTCCGTTGGTGGCGAAAAAAGTTAATTAACAGTTGGCTACAGTACTTTGGCCATTTTATTTTCACGATAACTTGTATTAAGTTCTTCCGGATTTCGAAACAATTCACTCGCATTACAATGTGCAAAACGTGATAATAGTTAATGCATCTAATAAATAGTAAATAATAATGAAATAATAGTTTTTTTTTCAAAAGTTTTATTTCCGGTAATATCCCGGCATAAAATAAACATTACCTCTTCGGCAGGTTTTATCTTCGTTGAAAAATTTTTTTGATCGAATTAGATACACTCTGCTCACAAGAAAAATATTATCATTGAAAAACTGCAAAACCTGATCATTCTTTTTTTTTTTTTTAGATTTGTTGACCGTGTTGATTGCAATTCGGACACATTTGCTGGCAAATAATCCAGGGGCTGATTACTCTGCAATCAAGAATGCATTTAATGGAGTTCTGGCGAAGGACTCAGTAGTTTAAGCCCATTAATTCGGTTTACAGCGGGCTGCGAAAACTTCCCAAGCTTCATGCTTTATGTTTAATGCTACATTTACATTTAAAAAATTGATGTGTAACATATTTACAAAAATAAAATATTAAAAATAAAATAGAGAACTTGTCCATTTTATTCTCAATTACACCAAATGTGAATGCACGTTGGTTACTCAATTTGACTTAATCACTAAATGTTCCAAAGCCGTTTTTTGACAAAGTGCAAATTTGACCTTTGTAACTACAATGTCAACTTGTCGTAAGCTCCGCTTGCCGTTGCCTATATGCTCATGTCAAGCTTAAATGACACAAGTTTCTCATGTCAATTTCCGAGTCACTCACCTAAGTCTATTTGTCCATGTCCATAACTTGAATTTCATTTGCATAAGATCAAAAATGATGGATTGTGTCACACAGCACAAACATTTTTTTTTGTTCTTTTTGCCGTCGACAAATTTATCGTTCTCTTCAACCCAAAGTTTCACTATACGCATGTCCACTGTGTTTTATTTGTGATGTGTAGAGTGTTTGGTTTTAGATTTTTTGTGGAATTTTGAAGCAGTGAAAGTAGTACATGTTAAAACTTTTTTACTCTGTGTTGGAAGTGTTCAGCTGCTGTTATCGCTGTGCTTTGTACAAAGTTTACTTTAGTATTTCACTCAAATTTTTTGAACTAAAAAATAGCGGCATCGAAACGCTAATTTAAGGTGCAGTTGTTACAAATTTAAACGAAATTGCTTTTAAAGAATACATTTAATAACGCAACCGTGGTCTTCACATATTTTTCCTTTTACACAATTTAATATTTAAGTACAATTTAAGAAACCGGCAATTAATGATGTATTGCCTTATTTTATTCCGCACTTGAGCTAGGTATCGGTATTTGAAACCAAGTGCATACCACCGCTTGAATTGCAATGACCAGATTGTTTATTATCAAAATATGTCAATTTCCGGAAAACTCAACGCTTTATACTGGAAATCGCAAATTTCTGATTAGTGAACTCAAGAAAAACTAAAATAAATTTGATTTTTTTTAATTAAAACTTTGGATTACACAAATTTCGCAATAGTCCACGGCCCATATTCCGGGGGTTAGGAGCTTTTCCTGACTTGGACAGTGCCGGGATTGAGTCCCAGTTTCAGCACAGTACAATAGTGGTGGCGAGGTTGTCGTGAGTGGAAGCCTGGAACCACTGCAAAATTATTTAAGCAAAATATTAAGTGATATAACTTAAGTGAAATTTGACTAGAAATTTGATTGTCAAAGCAATTAAAATTTCTTTTTTTTTATGTAATTAAAATTTATATGTAAAATGTATTTAAAATTTTTACAAAATTTTAACATTTTGAATTTTGAATTTGAAAACTTAGAAGCTCATTTTTCTTGAAAACTGAAAACTGAAAAAGTCTCATTTGCTTTCTTTTTTACATACCTGAAATGTTAATTTGTTTTCACCAAATGACCAAGTCACTCTCAATGACTTTGCTCAATTTTGTGGAAGAATGGGACTTCATGATATGTATAATTGCGACCTCTACCCCACTCAGGTGTACACTGGAACTCCTTATTACTTTGACTTGACGGCCTTTGTAAAGGCACGGTCCATCTTTAGGGACTTTCTCTTCAGATTCAATGATGGCCCAAGTGCTGGAAATTGCTAAACGTAAACTTGGCATGATAATGTATTTCCAAATTTGTGAAAAAAAATCAGTATTAATGCTTTTATTCTAGAAGATTTTCGTATGGTCTTTCAAAACTAAAGAGTCGATTCCAATTCTGTGAATAAAGTTATTTGATAAAGGTAACATCCCGTCGTGCTGTATCAGTCGGTATTTTAAAATTTCAATTTCTAAGTAAACATTTGCTGACAAAATGAATTCTTGTCTACAAAATCGCAGTTAGCTTACAATGTTTAGGAATGTTCAAGTTCCGTTCCGTTTCATTTGCACCAAGAGGAAACAATATACTGAAAAATCCCAAATTGGAAACAAAATCATCTAAAAAACATGAGGAACCAGAAAAGAAAAGGAACGGAACTGATTTCACTTAATGCTTGTTGTATTGTAATGTTGTAAATCATTCTGTATTATGTTCTGGGTGATTCAACAGTACAAATCTTCAGTAAATTTTGCAGTAAATTTATACTTTGAATAAAAGATATTTCTTTTAAACGATTTGGGAGCCATTGATCTTAGGTCAAGTGTGGTCCGAGTGTTGGTGGTTAAGGTGTCAATCACATTGACCTTGACTGTCCACTGGCCAGTAAAGGCCAGGGTGTCCAAAAGTCAAATGATAAGAGGACGAGCGTGCGCTGGCCATGCAGAGCTGAGTAGGGCTATCCTAACACAATGTTTTGAAAAAAACCTGAAGCTGCAGAAAACTGTTTCCTTTTATTCATCATTAATTGAAAGTTTTTTTTTTTTTTTTCAAATATACCAATCCAAACAATATGATCAAGCTAAACATATTTTTGCTGAAATTGTGTTATTTGCGCATACATATTTGCCGTTTAGAAAAGAAAGAATTTTGCATTTTATTTGGGTTACTTTGTCGCTACACGCGATTCAATGTCACAATAAAAGTAACCTTGGAGCGACAAAACATGCAAGCACGATTTGAGACCCATATTGAATTTATCATGAGAAATATCTTAGGCATAGTATTATAACCATAGCATTTATAGTTGTCTACAAAAAAGGACATAGAGTGATCATATTTTAAATTGCTAAAAGTTTTTTACCTAACTCATAATGAGTGTGCAAGGCGGTGCCTATTTTTCACAAAATGGTCCGCCACCAGGGAATTCATCACTTAACAAGAGCTGTCAGGTGGACTTTGATAACATAAACATTCAATTTGAAGAACAACAACGTAAGACATCTTCCCATGAGAATCAAGGAAGAATTCTTGATCTACTGCAAGAGGCCTCGAGAGATATACGCGGGTGCGATCAGACTGCAGTGACCATCTTCTGCCCAATTTGTAACAAATATTGCGCAGGTGAGATAACCGAACTCCAGTACAACATTTCAACTATAAAGACGTCGAGCCTGAAATACATTGTGTTTGGAGGATTAGGAAAAGTAATTTTGATTTCCATCATTGTTACATCTGTTGTAAGTGGAGATATATTTGTTTTGGGTGGAATTCCGGCCTCCTTCGTATTCTTGATAACTGGGTTACGCATCATGTGGTGCATGGAAAATAGGAACGTCCAGCCACATACTGACATTCGGCATCATTGTTCCATTTGTAAAACACTGCTGGGAGTCAATTAAAACATCATACAACGCTGGAACCATTTGTCTATTACAACCCGTCCAATTTGGATAAGGATTTCATTTGATTAGAATTCTATTTTTTAAAATAAAGATGTAACCGAGCACAAAAAGGAAACTTGATTTCATATTTAACTGTATTAAATTAATTTACATTAAATTTTTAGCAGTGTGTTGTGAAATATAAATTTTGAGTTGAACATGTAACCTTCAGATTAAAGGATGCAAAACTTATTCTATGTATTATTTTTATTTCTTTATCCAATAACTAGCTACATAGTTCCGCTTCGTGGCCCTTGCTGGATAGCATCTTACCGTGGCCCATATAAACGACCAAACCCATAATCTGGAAGTATTTCTAACTTCACGTGACATTTGACCTTTGTGTGTGACTGAAGTTTGCCCCAAAACGACTTCTGCTACCAATAATTTTTATGCCGTTTATGGAGAATTGATTTGTGTTATTGTTCAGAAGAAATTCTAAAAAAAAGGTTTCAAATCGCGTTGGTTCTCATTTCCAACTGAATTAGTTTGAAAAGTACAAAAGCAACCAAACTTCATTTTCTTTGTTCAACCTAAAGTAAGCTGTAGTCGTTTTTAATAAAAAAAAGCAACAATTAATTCCTGTGACAAGGACAATGCACGCAATCGACCCGGTCCGCTCCACCAGGTGGAGAAAATGTCTCGCTGGCGTTGACTATTTCCTTCACGGTCGCACTAATGGCCATCTACGTAAACCAAGCCTCACCGAACTTGAGTCTCCTTGGTAGATAGAACCGGTGCGGTGGGAGAAACTTGTCAACCCATGGCCAAGGACATTCCCACGAGGCTCGTGAGAAAGAACCCAAATTCACTCCCCGGTGCCACCCCCATACGGGCCCTGATAATGTACAGCCTGCATCAGAATACATTAGGCGAAAGTTTGTTGCCAACGCAACTTCGGCTCTTCCTCCAAAGGCCTGAACAAACAACATGCAAAGAATAAACAATGGCGCAAACAAAGAGCTGCTACTGCTTAGAAGTCAAGAGAGGCCTTACTTGTCAATTCATTGATAGAATTTTTGCTGAATTATTATACTTCAACTTAAAAATTGTAGTTGTAATGTGAAAAAGCAGAGAAGTTGCATAGATATATATTACTATACCGTGTTTTTTCCCAGAAACTGAACACCTCATTTTGTTACCATGGCTGGTAACTAATTATATGAAGCGGAATATGTTGTAAATTTAACTGTGTCCTAGCGTTGTCAACGATTCAACCTTGATTATGCAATTACTATTGCATCAAAATCCCCTCGTAGTTGAGGAAAATAAACACATTGTTTATTTTAGGGTGTTCAGTTTCTAGTGAAAAGCACGGTATATAATACAGAATTGGTTGGCGGCGGCGAGGCGCAACGCAAAGACAACACCAATTTTTTTTGTTGATTTAGAACAACTGGCCCCGTGGCCTAATGGTGGAAACCGTCGACATAAACTCGAACGCGAACGTCGCGTCGCGGGTTCGAATCCTACCAACTTCAATATTTTTTTCTATTTATTTCGCAATTAAATTTTCAAAATGGCTGAAGAACTTTGTTCCAATGATTCAGTAAGCTCCCTAATTGTGATTTCAATTGTGTAAATGGTGTAAATAAGTGTAAATGGGGGGTTTTTACTTACGCTGAAACTATGACCTTTAACTGACTCAAAAACTAATTCTAATTAGTTATTTAAACAATTAATGAGTACTCCCGTCTTAGGACGGGCTTCCTTGCTAGTATATATATTGTAACGATTGTCAAGCACATGTCACTGAACTTGACTGAATCTCTACGTTATATGCTCTATTTCTGATATGCTAGATTACAATGAACTAGCACCGAGGGCTCAATGCACTAGGGATGACTTACTTGACCTGCCTAATCAATAATCGCTACACGACGATGTCAAAGGTCAAAGGTGTAATTAAAAGACCAATAAACGAAACAATTACATTCAACAGACATTAGTTTAGGACATTACTAAACTATACTGGACAACTATGGACAAGACAACGGACTCACCATTGACTTCCAGGCAACCAATCGACTGAGGATTGACTGAACAACTCGACTACAGTGAGCGGACTCTTTTTATAGGCACCGATTCTACACTACCAACTGAGCGTAACTCTATTTTTAGTAACTACTGTTACAGATCGCCACGTGTGCTAATAAATCCTCATTTTGAGCTACTAACTTTAACAGAACAAAACATCAAAACCTGAATTAGTAACACACACATTACTTTGTCTCAATATATATATATATATACATTTGCTTATTTCTTTGAACAATTTGCTTAACATTAATACTGTGCTTACCATAAAGTTAGTGTCTTAATTTTAGTTTCATTGTATTCTAATACATCAATGCGTTTTTTTTTAATTGTCGTACTTCCCTATGTAAGAGAGTGAAATAGGAGTTTTTTAAAGTTTTTTTTATAAATCATCTCAATTAAAAAAGGAATACGGTTGCGTGTGAGATTTCTTTCTTTTTCAGTGTCAATAGAGCCCTTCCTTACTCTTGGTCATAGTAAAGCTTACCTACTTCTTACGTAAAGCCAGGGATGGGCACCGTTTTAAATTAAAAAAAAATTGAAAAAAAAATTGGAAAAAAAATTAGGCAAAGGTGTAGCGCTACTCCTGTCCTGGGAAGGACGAATTTGTTTCGCTAGTTGATATATAGCGAGCCCAAGATCAACATGGTAACATTTATCTGTTTCTTACCTTAAAGTTTATTTTACAAGCTTAGTCAAATGTAAAAGAAGAAAAAGTAAAGGTGTCGTATAATTTCATAGTAATCATTAGTAATTAGAAATAATTTTAATGATTAAAATGGGTAAAAAAAATAGGCGCGTGGGGCTTACCGTGTACGTGAATTTGAAGGCAGGGACGCAAATGCATGCTAGTTTTTTTTGTACGTGTTCATTATTCTCATTACAGGCTTTTATATGGTAAAAAATTTTTAGGCTTTCCGTCTATTGCATGTTTATATATTTTACGATATCGAGATCTACCACGATTCATGATGGCGTTTTTTGAGAGCATACTTTTCCAAATGGATTCTACTAGTTCCAGAACTATCCACCAGTCAGCACTCGGTTAACCTTTAATTGCATGTCGGTAACTAATTTCAATATCATTAATCGGTAATAATCGGTAATTTTTCCAAAGTTTTCTAGGACCCCTTACAGACGTTAGGTTATGGGGCGTTAGGTTAGGCTACCCACTGTGGGGGTGGCCGATATGGCCGATGCCCACACGCCAATTCTGGGTGATGTGTGTAAAAAAAAACAGTGGGAAATCTGTACACATGAGGACGGAACAGTTTTTTTTTTGTTTTTTTGTTTTTTTTTTGCAATTTTGAAGTTTGTGACAATTTTATAGTATGTTTTTCTTATCACTCTCAAACTCAGGTCAAAAAAGTAACACTGGATAATCTGAACTCTTGTTTGCGGAACTATTTAGCCTCTTGCCTTTTTCGAGACGCATGTGTGACCCTTGTATCTAAGATATCGTGTCGAATAATCTAAAGTAAAATCTAAGCAAAATAAAGATCTAAGCAATAAAACTCCAAGCAATAATCTAAGGAATGTAATTATAATCTAGTAGCCCACGGCCCGAAGTCCGGGGGGTTAGGACCCTTGTCCTAGCTTGGATATGTGCCGATATCTCGGTGGGAGCACAGTAAAAAAAAGTGTTTAGTGTGGTAGTGGTGAGTAGAGGCGTGCAGTAGCCGCGGTCGCGGAGAATGGGCTTGAGCGGGTATGCGTAGCGCAGTGATCCGCCTTAGCAAAGGCTCCTCGGTGGTCGACCTCATGATCATTGTTCAGCAGAAAGCCCATTGCCACACTTCTCAGAACTTCCTAGTCAACTCACAGGCTGAGACCATCCTCCCCCATTCACTCACACAAGCAAGTTAAGCAGGACATAGGCGAATGTCAAGTAGCATATTAAAAAAAGTTATAATCTAGGCAGCGCAAAAATAAAAATAAAACAACATTAAATTAAGCACCAAAGATTTCAAAGTTTTGTTTAGGTTTGCAATAAATAAAGCGCATCAAGCGTTCATTTTCCACGATGTGAAAATGTTAACGCGAAATTTAAAATTAAATAATCCTAAAGATGTTAAAAATTTCAGTTTCCGCTCGCATGCGTGATTTTTCAGATTTTTTGTAATGCCTAGAATATTATTGCTTGGGTGTTTATTCTGCCTAGATTACTATTGCTTAGATTTTTATTCTGCCTAAATTATATTTGCTTAAATTAATATTACTTGGATTATTGTTGCTTCGATTATTGTGTTCCAATCATTCATTGCTTTCTCTGGTGTATATTGAGTGACGATCATTTACTTTTACAATGGCAACGATCCAGCTGTTGTTTGTTGATTTGTGACTGGTCAGAGAGCAATGGAAAACTGAAATGTTAGAATTTATTTCTGATTCAATTTTTTTTTTTAAATTCCCAGTGGTAAGACACGCGACGCTTCAGATATTTGCTGAACAATCGTAGTAAATTCCGATTTTATTTTAATATTTTTTTATTCCCGATTTCCAATGGCAGGAGATTGGAAGCTTAAAATAGAGGAATTTGATCCTTTGTTTCCTTTATTCGGTGGTGTGGAGCTGCATAAAACATAAACATGAGTATGCTTATCAATTTGTAAATTCTCGCCACTGCAATTGTAATTATGACTTTTTTTATTTCTGAGAACAAGTACTTCAAGCTATGATAAATTTCAAACACGTTGCAATGCAATAACCGCTCTTGTTGTCATGTTCTCCTGTTACAAATAAAATTGGAAACGCTTTTCAAAATCCAGTTGACAACTTTGGCCTGCATATGTACGGTAGCATAATACTAACATTGCACTATGCCAACAAGCAACGAGGGAATTCTGACAAAAGTTTTATTATTAGTGAAGACACTTATTTTGGGAATTGCCACCTACCAGCAAAGGTACGCGATCAACAAATTCCGCTTCCCCGAAACTTCCCTACCTTTGAACTTTATTTCACCAAAGGTTACATAGAACTTCAAACTAAACTGTATCATCCATGTATATTCTTAATAACACTGGTAACACACCTACAAACCAATGATTTGGTTTTAGCCTATCAGCTATGGTATCATTTCTTGAAAACCAATTAACCGAAATCGTCACTAATGCTTGCGCCATGCGCTGGAGCATTTTGGGACAAACATCAATGGCAGAAACAGCGCAAATGAATACTGGGTGGAGAGATCGGGACATTTTTAAGGAAATGATATTCGGCGCTACAAAAGAACCAAGCTATGGAAACTTGTTGCACGAATTAATATAAATTTTCAACTACACTGTATTCAACAATCAGCCCAAGTCGACAGTATTCCAATTTAACTCAACAACAGAGCGTGTAAACCGGTCGGATATGCAGAGGGCAACTGTTGCAAAAACTTTTTTTTCCAATCTTCAACTTTAATCGTCAAATTAGAGCTGCAATGTACGGTAAAGTGTACAAAGTGAACAGTGTAAGTTTCAACTTTATTACTTGTTCCGGCTGGAGTCGCTATATAGCATTTGTAGGCTTTCTCAATCCATTTCCAGAAGACTTATGGTCAGCTGTGTTAGAAACGCTGGTAGCACGTACATTGTTTTTGTATATCGCAATCAAACTGGATAAACTTAAAGACAATTACACAATGTTTGCAATCAAAGCCCTTTTAGAACATGACTTAAATTTAACAGCTAAGCTATTGGCCCTGCCGGCCTTCAAATTTTTCATTGCCATATTTCTCTATGCGTGTCTTCTTATATCAAACTTGTATCGCGGAGAGTTGACGTCGGATTTAACAAGTCCACTACCCACTTCAAGACTAAAAACAATGGATGAAGTGGTGGGGAATTTAAAAATTCTGTTACCAGCACCCGATCTACATTTATGCAGAAAAGTGAAGGCGCCACCTAGTGCAACTCAACCGACCCAAAATAAATGGTTCTCTCATTACGTATCTTTTGGAATAACGGGACCTCTACGGGAAAGGGACTTGAGGGGTAAAGGGTCAAAACCTGGAAGGAGGCTAGCGAACTGGGAGAACCAATATGCACAGGCCTTATGCCTACATGAACTCCAGTTCCAAATCCTCAACAAATGAAAGGTCACGAGGTTACGGTGGTGTATCGACAGGACCCGAAGGCCACTACTTTTATTGTGGCAAACAAGAAACTCAAAATACAGAAAGTGATAAATGCGGCGAGGGTCCTTGTAACCCTTCAATCTCCGCCAAATTAATACCTTTTTACAAACGCTTACTTTAAGACTTGGTATTCCGGTTATGGAGTTAGGTGAGCCTCCGCATTATGTTGACAAAATGTATCCTAAGCTTCTTGACAGTATCATAGTAATTAACAAAACGCATAATAATACATCGGGTAATTTTGAAAAGGAATTACTCAAGTGCAACGGGTCGGTTTACTTGGGCGAGAAGTTTGAATTAGACCAAGTTTATCTAGACATTGTGGATAGGAATCCAGAAGGATTATACTACGGAGAAGACAAGTATATGGATAATGTTAAGTTTTGGGCTATTGGCCCATTGCAATTTGATAGAAAGGGTTTAGTAAATTCTGGATTTCAAGCACTCATGCATTCTGGATTGTTTGAACTATTACTAGAAGGACCGTCAACAGAAATTTACACAAAAAAAAAGGACAAAAAAGTTTGTGTGACTTGAGCAAGCTGCAGAGCAACATTCTCCAGAAATTGGATTTGAGTAGCGGGCTTTTGAAGGGTACGTTCATGATTTACGCAGTTCTACTTTTTGGAGTCGATTTTGCATTTGTGGGTGAAATTTATTGGCCACTAAAGAACCAACTCTTAAACTCGTAATTCGAACTGTATTAAATTTGCGAATAGTATTTTAGATTACACTATGTTTTCATACTAAAGTAAAACTTGTACAACTAATGGAATAATGACCACTTACACGTAACCAATAACATAGTTCTGTACTGACATAGAACAGCAATGGAAATTCCATCATCACCAAACCTAGCAATTTGATGCCAACTATGTTTTTAAATAAATTATTATAAATAAATAATTAAAAAAAAATAGATTCTTGTCTTGATGCGATATAAAAAAAAATTGATTTTGATAAATTGAAAGTATTGTTCGAACACTAATCCTCTAGTTTCATATTTTGCACTTTTACAGCAGTGCAGTGCAACCAAGTTATACTTTGTGTGTTAAAATTGTATGCTTTGTGTGGTTTTGTTTATTCCCCTAAATCTCTATATGCGCCAAATTTTAAGTCTTGTTCCACAAAAAATTAACCCTTAAAAACTATCAGTGGCCTTCCATTGTAGAAAATAGAGATTTATAGTACATCTTATTTCTATCTGCTTACTGATTGTCCATTCAAGGCTCCTAAATATATTATTTTTCGTGCATGCATTACTTCCATTACCCATTATATTCATTCAAACAGCAAGAAAGTTCAAGGAAGAAATATTTAATAGGGTATTTGCTTTGCGTAAATCATGATTCTTAAGCCTATTAAAGATTCAGAGAAATTTGTTCCACCTTTTATGGATATTGGTTACCAGTTGACTGCAAATGACTTGTACGTGATGTATAGTGATAGGTATGAAAAAAGGAAAAAAAAGAGGTGGACCGGGATTCGATCCTGAGCATAGTAAATGGTTAGATAGCTTGTGTTAATCCCGAGACCAGGTGCTTTTTATACCAAAGAAGCAATGGCTTGGCCATCCTACAATAATATGAATCAAAAGCAATCATTTCTCAAGTATAAAATTGAAACTTTCCGTGGTTACATTTTCAAGAATTTATTTTTTACGAGAATTTTTTAGCTTTATTTGAGGGAGTTACTACACCGAGGATAACTATTGATATTCGTTATTTACCAGTTTCAAATTACCTTACAAATAGGTCTGGGAAAAATCAATCGAGCCAATTTTTTTTTTATAAAAGCGGTTCCACTGCGTAAAGAATCCTACATTTAAAATTCCTTGTATTTAATATTTCATCAATTACTATGCTTAAAACCTCTTTGATGAATGGATTGAGTGAGTGCTTTAGAAGGAAATGAATTATTCCGTATAAGAAATTTAATTTTCAGTTTCTTGTGCTACCCCTAATGGATTCCACGTTTTGCGCAACATTGCTTTATTACCGTTAGGGAAACATTTTCTGGAATTTTTTTTTTAGAAATACATTTGTTATTTCTATCCAACAGAATCGCAGTAGTCCAGGGATATTTTTTGTCTTTATATTTCTCAGATATGTCGTTTTTTGAAAATTTTGCTGCCTATCTAAGGATTGGTCAACAACTTAGAATATGTCCTTGTGTTCTACTTAAGCCAGTACGAACATGGCAGTTGAAATTGATTACTTCAAAAAAGGGATTGGCATTGGCAAAGTTTTTAAATACCATTCTTTTGCCTTTTGAGTATGTAATGCTGCTAACTGTGATACGTCAAGTGTTATCGATTTCTGAGGATCCAGCGCCAAGAGCATTCAGTTTGGGGTTCAGCATCATTTTGTTGCATGGTATTTCTGGTGAAAACTTGATCAATCATAACCTAAGCACTGTATTATATTGCATAAACCAGCTAATAAAAATTGATTGTGAAAAATGTAATAAATTTTTATATAACACTGTATTTATTTTTGAAAAAATAGTTATATAATTTTACTTTGTATATTTAGTTGGCGCATACTTCGGATTTATTCACCACTATGACAAATTACTCATTGCGTTTGTAAAATTCTTAAATCTATTCTTCTATGGAATATTTGTGCAATTGCCTGTCTTTGTCGCGGTTTCAATATTAACTGACATATCCCTCACACATGGATTTCGATATATAATATTATGTATCGTTCCTATAAAATACATTGGGTTAACTTGTGGAATTTTTATATCTACAGCAGTGCTTTTTAAAAATGTGTTTTGGAGTGGTTTTAGTATACACAACATGGTCGTTGTTACGGCGTTGACGGCAAAGTGGCTACAAATATTAGCGAGTCAGCGAAAATTGTGCGTCCGAGTCCTCAGAGCACAGATCCGCTTAAACTACAGAGTTGTTCAAATACATTTTACCATTGCAACCGACTTCTACAAATACATTATTCAAGTTGCATACTATGGAATTGTTGTTCTATCAATTAGTTTGTCGTTTACACTTATCTGCTCAAAGTTGAATGTTGTGTTGCTATGTCTTTTTGGTGGTGCGGACGTTGGCCTAATTGTATTTAGTGTAATACTTTGCCACTTAGTTGTAGCTGTCCATACTAATTCTTTAAAATGTATTTCTGAAAAGAACTTTCAATATTATAATGCTTCGAAGTTTGATCGTCTGTTTTGGAAATCCTGCCGCCCAGTTGCTGTCAGCGTTGGCAATACTTTTAAAATTATTAGTCGAAACTTTTGCCTCCAAACATTTGGTACTGTGATACTAAAAACTACAATTGACCTTCTACTTACTTTCCGAAATTTCTCTTAACCTCAAAACATTCATCATTATCACAACTGTAATGCTTCATTTATCTTACAAAGAATCATTTTTGATTTTCAACGACGAGATACATAAAATTTGGTAGACATCGTAAACACACTGATGGAAATTTTATCCTATCAGAAAATTTCTCTTATCTCGGCACTCTATCAGTAGATTACAATGTGCGCATGAGTTGTAAAATCAATAACTCTAAATTAGTGTAGAGCATAATATAATAAAGTAATATTAAATAAATTTACTGTATATAATTTTTTGAATACTGTGGTGCATTAATAAAAATAGAATGCATTTTATTTATTTTTGTCATTTACAGCTTTTCACAAGTTAGGATGATTTATTATGGACAAGTAACAATCATAATATCTTAGCAAAAAGCAAACAATTCCCCTTTATCGGGGCGACCCGATTAACAAATTTTGAGTAGCTGAGGTGCAACGCCCAAATTTGTGATATATTGAAAGTTTGCATTAACTTTGCATTTGTAACTACTGTATGAAATGGGATTCTAAGAATAACAAAAATTTTCACAATACATTCATTCAAAATACAGGTTTCCGTAATTTAAAACATTTTAGAGTTTGTACTAATACGCTACTTGGCTACCTCCGTTGGAAACGCTTAATGCATCGAGTAGCTAGCATGTGGTATAATAATTCCAAGTCTCCCCATTCCTCATCAAGACGTCATTCCAACGCCTAACGAATTGTTGGATAACTAAATTTGAAAAAAAAAATTATAAATTGCCTTTCAAACCAAAATTTGGACATCTGAAATTTTGAAAAATTTGTATGTCAAATAAAAAAAATAGATATTTTGATAAATCAAATGTGGGATTGATCTAGAGTTAGAATTTGTGTTGTTCCGGCAAGGCGGTGATGGGTACTTTTTGTGGGGGTGAGTGGCAAAATGACAAAGCAAAATGTTTTCCAAAAGTCGGTTAAGTGACTCAATTCTTTGAGATTTTGAGTTATTTGTACATGGCGGTAAGTATAGCGATAAGTAGTGCTTTTTGTGTCGGTAAATTGGTGGCGATTGGCAGTAAATAGTACCTCACCATGCGGATTACTACAACGCTACAGAGCTCCCACAAAAAAGGTACAATGCAGAAATGAGATACCTAGATATAATGGCTTTGCAATCTTTGAAGGTAAATTTCTGTTTATACATTTCCACATTTCAATTATATAATAGAAATATTGTTTTTTCAATTTTTGTCTTTGATCCATAATTTGCAAGATCTTAGACTTAATACACTTCAACTAGCCGAGCACGCCCGTCCAAGGAAAGGAAAACCAAATCTACTTGCTTCTATTTGATTCTTAAAATATTTTTTTGTAATTGATTGACCACTGCTGGCGATAATGTTTGTCGCCAAATAATAATAAAAAAATATAAAAAAAAATTATTGGAAGGCGTTTTTGTGGGAACGACCCCCTTTCCCCACTACTCTTCCTTGTAACTCCTCCTTTACTATAAAACAGTTTTCCTTGTAAACTGCCTCTGTCGCAATGCGCATTCCAAGCGTCGCAATTCATTTAAATTAGTGTATTATGTTTTTGGATATTGCAAGAGACATAACGTGCAAAACTTGAGAATAATTACAATTTTCAAAAACATGATTATAAAATAGAAAGTTGCGGTTTTCGTACTTTCCCAGCATAACTGTAATCAAATGCCACAATAAATTGACGTCAAAAACAGGACACCAATATAGATGAGAAGCTATTAGCATAATATATACCTGCCGCAAATCCGGCAGGTACAATGTTCGGGCTTAGCCTAGACAACAGAATATACTCCGCTTTCTTGCTGAATTTTAAGTTTAATTAAAGTGTTTTTGGCTAAAATTTTTGGCCTTGTTGTATTGCTTATTAATCTTTACGACTTGAACCGTTGCTCATGAAATTTTTAACTGTGAGAATTATTGATGGCGTTACATGTACTAGCGTTAAAAAACATAACAGGAATTAAATGTGCTACGGCAAAGAACTTAATTTGCTTTCCATTTTGTATGTATATCTCTTGAATTTAACTGTACTTGCAGTTATTTCTGAATTCAATGTTGACCACTGCAGTCTTATGGTTATTGAGCACAAACTTAATAAATTTACAAAAATCAATATTCCAAGATCTTGGCAAGTATCACTCAAATCACTACCGGCCATCCAAATTTTAAAGTCTTCCGCAACAACGCAACGTATCGGTTGTTTATTTACTCAGCTTGAACGATTCCGGCATCACCAAAAACCGACCTGCCAAATCATATTTTTGATTAACCTACTTTCAGCAAGCGACTGTGAGACGTACCGTTGCCTTGCGTTTCTGAAATCTTGCAATCCTAATAACCTCACTTCTGTTTGTTATCGGCATTTTACCTACTATATTTGGGCATCAAGTCACAACATATCCATTATTTGTGAAGACACTTATTTTGGTGATTGCCACCTACCTGCAAAGGTACGGGATCAACAAATTCCGTTTTCCCGAAAATTTCCTACCTTTGAACTTCATTTCACCGAAGGTTACATATAACTTCGGACAAAACTGTATCATCCATGTATGTTCTTCATAACACTGGTAACACACCTACAGAAAAACGATTTCGAAATGAGCATATCAGCTATGTTATCATTTCTTGATTATCAATTAATCGAACTCGTCACTAATGCTTGCCCCATGCGCTGGAGCATTTTGGGACAAACTTCAATGGCAGAAACAGCGCAAATGAATACTATATAGGTAGGGAGATCGGGACATTTTTAAGGAAACAACATACGGCGCTACAAAAAGGCCAAGCAATGGAAACTTGTTGTACGAAGCAATAAAATATTCAACTACACTGTATTTACTAATCAGTCTAAAAGTCCACTGTATTCCGATTCAACTCAACAATAGAGCGTGTGAACCGGAGAGAAATGCAAGGAATAACAGTTGCAAAAGATTTCTTCCCATTCTTCAACTTTGATCGTCAATTTAGAGCTGAGTGAACAGAGTTAGTTAAGTTTCAACTTTATTACTTGCTCCGGCTGGAGTCGTTATACTACATTTGTAGGTTTTTTCAATCCCTTTCCTGACGACTTATGGTCAGCTGTGTTAGGAACGCTGGTAGCAAGTACTTTGTATTTGTATATGGCAATCAAAATCCATAAACTTTCCGACAACTACACAATGTTTGCAATCAAAGCCCTTCTAGAACACGACATAAATTTAAAAGCTAAGCTATTGGCCCTGCCGGCCTTCAAAATTTTCTTTGACGCATTTATCTATGCGTGTCTTCTTATATCAAACTTGTATCGCGGAGAGTTGACGTCGGATTTAACGAGTCCATTACCTACTTCAAGGCTAAGAACAATGGATGGAGTGATCGGGAATTTAAAACTTCTGATACCAGCACCCGATATACATTTAGGCAGAAAAGAGAAGGGGCCACCTAGTGCATCTCAACCGACCCATGAAAAATGGTTTTATCTCATTATGTACCTCCGCCAAATTAATACATTTTTACAAACGCTTACTTTAAGACTTGGTATACCGGTTATGGAGTTAAGTGAGTCTCCGCATTATGTTGAGAAAATGTATCCTAAGCCTTTTGACAGTATCCAAGTAATTAACAAAACACATAATAATACTTCAGGGAATTTTGAAAAGGAATTACTCAAGTGCAACGGGTCGGTTTACTGGGGCGAGAAATTTGAATTAGACCAAGTTTATCTAGACATTGTGGATAGGAATCCAGAAGGATTATACTACGGAAAAGACAAGTATATGGATAATGTTAAGTTTTGGGCAATTGGCCCATTGCATTTTGATAGAAAGGGTTTAGTAAATTCTAGATTTCAAGCACTCATGCATTCTGGAGTGTTTGAGGTAATACTAGAAAGACCGTCAACAGAAATCTACGCAAAGAAGGAAAAGAAAAAAAGTTTGTATGGCTGAGCAAGCTGCAGAGCAAAATTCCCCAGAAATTGGATTTGAGTAGTGGGCTCTTGAAGGGTACGTTCATGATTTACGCAGTTCTACTTTTTGGAGTCCTCCTTGCATTTGTTAGTGGAATATATTTGCCCCTAAAACACCAACTTTTAAATACGTAATATGAACTGTTCATAATATCCTAGATCACACTCTGTCTTCAAAGTTTAAAGTTAAAATTGTACAACCAATGGAACAATAACCCCGTACACAGGATCATACAAATAGTTTTGTACTGGCATAAAACAGCGGCGGAAATTCCATCACCACCAAACCAGAAATTCGTTGCCAACTATATTTTTAAACAAATTCCCGATTACAGATTCTTGTCTTGATACACTATGAATGAATTATTTATTTATTTGATTTATGACGAACCCAAGATCAACATGATTACATTGTGAATTAGTTTGAATATCAGTCTAAAGTCTATTTTACAGACTTAGTCTATGGTAAGTACCCAAATAAAAGTATTATAAGAATTCAAATTTAAATTTGACTACTAAATAGTCATTAAAATTGTTAAAACATTTAAGATTGGTAAAACTAATTAGTAGTAGTCTATCTTGTCATGTATTTAGATATTGCGGTGGAGGCGAACACATGGTACTTCGGAAAAATTTTACTTTAGGGCGGGTTCTTTGATTTTGATGATAATTTTTTCTAAAATACCCTATGTACCCCTGATCATGAAAATATATTTTTTTTGGCCCGCTCTCGAAAACTGAATTTTTAGTGAATTTTTGAAATGTTAGTTTTCCTGGGTTAAGAGATAGGGTAAAGTGTACAGATTTTTCAAGATGTTGTAGGTTACGGCTGAATGTCGGACGAAGTCCGACATTTGGTCGCCGTAACCTAAAACATTTTTGAAATATGATTTTGGTATCTATTTTCAAATTTTTAAAACCTAACTTTTTTTTATGAATGTCAACCCCCTATCTCTCAACCCAGGAAAAGTAAAATTTCAAAAATTCATTAAAAATTCAGTTTTCGAGAGCGGGCCAAAAAAAAAATATTTTCATGATCAGGGGTACATCAGGGGTAGAAAAAATTATCATCAAAATCCAAGAACCCGCCCTAAAGTAAATTTATACCGGTACTTCTTGTAGGTGTCAAGGTCAAGTAGTCTGGTAGACATCGCGTCAATCAGCTGAACTAACAAGGAGTGCCTCTCAGGTGTTTATTTTTAAAAAATCAAAAATTCTGGCATTACATTATATAGACGAAATAAAAATTTTTAAGAATAGTGTGACTTTGCACTACTCAAATTTAAAAATTCTAGACGAATATTTTAAGAGAAATCTCATGTAATCTTATGAGATTTGCACCCTCGGTTTTTATTTTCTCTCAAATTTTCCCCACCCTTCTACAATTCAGAAAAGCAAAAAAGAAGAGATGAAGGAAAACCTGAAAGCTAAAGATCAATTTTACAAGAAATTAACCAAATTCTCTTTATTTTTTGTATTTGTTTAACTTTGAGTAGTGCGAAGGGAGACTATGTTTAAAAATCATCATTCCAAGTGCCTTATTTACTACCGCAGTTTCCGATTTTTCAAAAATAAACATTTGAAAATCACTCCCGGTAAGTACATTGAGTGAGGATGGTACCCACTCCACAGGGCGAGTTTGCTTCTTTCCATATCATTTACGGGGCTATACTACGATACACTATCAAGTATTTCGAATCGAAAAAATTGAAAGTATTGTTCGAACACAGCAGTGCGGTGTAACCGAGCTATACTTCGCGTGGTAAAATAGTAAGCTTTGTGTCGTCTTATTTACTCCCCAAAGTTTCCACATGCGTCAAATTTCAAGTTTTAATTTTAAGTCTTGTTTCCCAAACACTTACTCCTAATAAAACTATGATTGGCTTTCCATTTAAGAAACTATTTATCTCTGTTTACTTATTGTCTATTCACTATGCCCAATATATATTTTTGTGCATGCAGTATTTGCATTCACACCCATTATATTTACATTTAGTCAACCAGCAAGAAATTTTAAGAAAGGTATGTAATAAGTGATTTGCTTTGCGCAATTTATGTTTTGTAAGCCAACTAATGATTCAGAAAAGTTTGTTCCCGATTTAGGGATATTGGCTACCGCGCAACTCCAGAGGATTTGCCTCTCATAATTACTATGAAGGAAAATCAAACTAAAAACTCAAAATTAAAATTTTTGGTGGTTTGGTTTACAAGAACAAAAAATAGCAAAATAATGTGACGGTAACTACAGTGAGGTTGACTATTGATATTGGTTATTTTGCAGGTTTCCAATTACCAACCAATAAATATGGGGAAAATCAATCGATCCGTTCCTTCATGCAACTGGTTTGACTGTGTTAAGAATAATACATTTGACATTTTTATTATTTATTATCTCATTCATTATTATGCTTAAAACGTCCTTGAGAAATGGATGGCGTAAGTACTTTAGAAGGAAATGAATTATTCCGTATAAGAAATTGAACTTTCAGGTTCCTATGTTACCTACCAGTAATAAATTCCACGTTTTGCAAAACATTACTTTATTACGGTAACGCTAACATTTTAAGAAACCTTTTTCTTTAGAAATATATTACTTAGTTCTAAGTAACTAATACAATCGCAGTAGTCCGGGGATAGTTCTTTTTCTTCTCTCTATTCTTCAGATATGTCGCTTTATGAACATTTTGCTGCCTTTCTAAGAATCGGTCATCAACTTACAAGGTAACTTTTTGGGCTGATGGTCGAGTTGAGATAAGTGACCTATATAGGGACTTAGGTTAACTTATTCCAACTTGGTTACCAAAAAAATTCGTCTGATAGTCGCGTATTTGACCTTTCGGTGACCCTTTGACCGCAAAATGTCAGAGATGACTGCGGAGGAGGGCAAGGAGAAACTCCAATCTCAATTTCCTCTCCAACTCAAGCTGCAGCAAAAAGGGGTTTGAGTTGGACGTTTCAGCGAAAGAGAAATTGAGAGAAATTTTTAGCTACAATTTCTCTATGGTGAAACGCTTTACTTCGCCACTTCCAGAGGTCATCCCATATGTGACTAACAGACGAATTCAAGTGGTAACCATGTTAGAAGTGGTTACTCTAATCCACCATATAAGTCACTTATCTCAACTCGACCATCAGCACAAAAGGTTACCTTGTTAGAATATGTCATTGCTTTCTACTTAAGTCAACACAAACATGGGAGATGAAACTGATTACTTCAAAAAATAGGTTGGCACTGTCAAAGTTTCTAAATGCTACTCTTCGGCAATTTGAGTATATATTGCTACTTACTGTGATTCACCAAGCGCTATCTATTGCGGAAGCTTCAAGAGCATTCAGTTTGGGTTTTAGCATCATTTTGTTGCACGGTATTTGTGGAGAAAACTTGCTTTATCATTACCTAAGCACTGTATTATACTGCATAAACCAGCTAATCAAAATTTATCGGGAAAGTTGTAATACATTTTATATTAGATTCAGTTTTTTTTTAGAATATAATTATATACTTTTCCTTTTTATATTTAGTTGGCGCATACTTCGGATTTATTCACCACAATGACAAGTTAATCATTACATTTATAAACCTAGTATTGTATGGAATATTCGTGCAATTACCAGCTTTTGTCGTGGTTGCAATAATAAGGGACTTATCCCTCACACATGGATTTCGATATATAATATTATTGATCCTTCCTATAAAATATATTGAACTGTTTTGCGTAATACTTATTTCTACAGCAGTGCTTCTGAAAAATGTACTTCAAATGAGTGGCTTTAGTTTGCACAACATGGTCGTTGTTGCGGTAATGACGGCAAAATGGCTGCATATATTAGCGAGTCAGCAAAAAATGTTCTTCCAAGTCCTAAGAGCACAAATCCGGCTTAAGTACAGAGTTGTTCAAATATTTTTTACAATCGGAACCAACTTCTACAAATCCCTTCTTCAAGTGGCATACTATGGAATTGTTGTTTTATCAATTAGCTTGTCGTTTACACTTATCCGGTTCAACATTCGAAGTTGAATGTTGTGATGCTATGTCTTTTTGGTGTTGGGGACGTTGGCCTACTTGTAATTAGTGTAATACTTTGCCAGTTATTCGTAACTGTCAATACTGATTCCTCGAAATGTATTTCTGAGAATAACTTTCGATATTATAATACTTCGAAGTATAATCGTCTGTTTTGGAAGTCCTGTCGTCTTGTTGCTGTCAGCATTGGCAATACTTTTCAAATTACTGGTCGAAACTTTTGCCTACATTTATACGGTAATGTAATACTAAAAACTACAATTGACCTTCTACTTACTTTCCGAAATTCCTCTTAATCCCAAAACATTCATCATTATCACATCTGGAATGCTACACTTATCTTACAAGACATCATTTTTGATGATACTTCTATTTAACGGTGAGATATATGCAATTTGGTTGCCCAAATGGTCTGCTCGAACACACTGATGGAAAATTTCTCCTAATTAAGTATTGGTGGTGAAATTCAACTTGGCAATGTCGTGAAATGTCTATTTTTTACAATTCAATTTCGATTTTTTCAATTCAAAATTTAGTTTAAAAGAAAAATAATGTGACAAAGAAATTCAGAAGCAAGACTCATCCTATTTCTCCCTTGCATTTACAAATTCTCTAATTTGAATATCTCTGTCAACTTTACATTAGCTGAAATTTCCCACCAGATTGTCAATGAGAAAATGATTCCTTGTTAGTATAAAATGCTAGTAGCCAGTTGACACTGCACGCTTCTTATTTCCAATTCTCCTATTTGTTGGATTCTCGAATTTAAAGTTTCAAGAAAAAAAAAACAGACCTAACATTAAGACGGCATAAGGCTTTTAATGTTAATTGGTCTCCTACTGTATCAGGACGGGCTTGTTTGTCTAGTTTTTTTTTATTAGCAAAGGAGTGTAAACTTATTTATTACTTATTTCTTTTGTTTCCTACTGCATTTTGAAACGAACGAAAAGATTTTTGTACTGTGGAAGAAAAAATTTAAGCTTGCCTTTGTTAAGCGTTATGCTATCTAGATTCATCACCCAAGGATGCCCAAAAAATGCCGCATTATTTTACTGTCATTAATTTAGTAACTAATACAAGTAGTATGTTCAAATTTTAGGCTGAATTGGTGAAGGGTATAAAAAATGTTTTTGCCGAATCCCCTCTGCCCTGCCTCAATCACACTCTCGCGATAAAATGCATAGGTTTTTATTTTTTTTAGACATTCCATGATGCTATTATTTTTAAAAATTAAAATAATAGTAGTGTGTTAAAACGGCTCGTAACTTATCGTCAGGTTTCATTGTCACCATACTGAGCTCGAACTTCATATACCTTTGCTGTCTTTAAAAATGATTTTGTGAAATAAAATAGCAATCTATCAGTAGTATAGTTTTACAAGGTGCTTGATTTTTAAAACCGATTATTCTAAACTAGTGTAAGGTATATAATAATGAAGTAATATTAAACCAATTTACCGTATAATGTTTTGAAAAACTGTTGTATAATACTAATTTAGTAAGGCAGTTAAGGTAATCTAAATTTTTTTGCTAAAAAATAAAGATGTAATTAGTTAAGCGAATTCATTGGCAATGCAATAAAGTTGAAAGTTTCCAGTCTTCGTCTATATAGCGGCTTTTGAATGCCAAAGTCAAGTGTCATAATGTGAATTGGAAAACGCAGTTTTTGTTTTGAATTTTTAAATGGGTGTATAATACAAGGTCGTTAAATAAAGCAAAGCATTATTAAAAGTCTTGCAACTCCAAATGATTTGGGACGTGTGACTGCTAAATGTCAATTTGAATGGGGTTGCACTACATATATAGGTAATCACGCTAAGACGATTATTCTTTAGCATCCTTAAATTAATTACGGTGGACTGAGCTACGACTAACTCGGATAGGGAAACTTAAACAATATACTTTTGCGAATGGTTTTTTTTGCCGGGGTAATATGTGTATTGTAAACTTTGAGAGACGTGGATGTGATGCTCATCTCTGCCTTCTACCCACGATGACTTACAAAACCAGAGACTAATGATGACTCCTGTTGGCAAAATAATGCCCTGCTGCTCAACCACGTATTTACCTTTGCTAATTTTTTTTAGAATCTAAGTAGAAGATACTTTTAGATGTATGCTTCTGCCTAGGAATGTTATAGAGTGTCTTGAGATTTACGGGTGTCTAATTTAGTTGGGCAGCAATGGGTCCGCTTAAAAGTATTTGGTATTTGTAAAGGCTTAATAGAGTTAATATGTCCATGCGATTAACATTGTCATGTGTTGCTAAAAGATTTAATCTTAATTTTTAAGGTTAGAAAAGCATTCAAGTAAAGTCAGAGCACAGAGGTTTAGTATATGTTAAGGGATAGTCCCTTCTGGCAACTGTGTACCTTAATATGTGCGCAACGTTTGTTACTGCCTATTTTTTTTTCTTGCAAATTTCAACATTTGTGAAGACATTTTTTTTTTTATACCTTTTTGTGTTTCACTTTTCTGTGAGTGTGTTGTTGGTGATTTGTATGTTCATCGTTGCTACATTTAAATGCAGATTGACGGAATCGAAATTTTTCATTAGATAGCAAAGGCACCATATCATCATGACAACAGCGATTGCTTCTTCTTAAAGCCAGTTCAAAAAGTAAATTTTAAAATCTTTGCACATTCGCGAAGTAATTGAAACGTATTCTACGCTAGCCATTTTGGCAAGTGCTAAAGTACTAAATGAGTTTGCGGGGTTGGCCTAGTCGTTGGATTCAAATCCTACGATTAGCCACAAAAAAGTCTTCCAATGTTGACTTTGTCCTTATGGGAATACCTTGCCTCTGACCTTGTGTATGCCCGTACTTCCGAAAACTAGGCATACAGAAACAGAGGATACGGAAGTTACCTGATAAGGTTTCCCAACAGTGTTAAGGTTATCTTAAAAACTACCCTCATTTGCATAGAGTCACCTGCGGATATCAGGCAATAGCTACGACCGTACCTGATTTCAGGTTGGTGTCCTCCCTTTGTGGACTAGGCCCGTAAAACAGCGGAATGTTACGAATGGTCTGTTGTGCACACTTGATGACAACATCTACGCTAATGAGCCCCTTTCCCTCCACTTCCTTACCACTCTCCTTTACATGTTGACCATCCGCTCTGCGGAAATGTCCAATAACAAACTTTTTTCTTTTCTAATGTACTAAATTTAGTAGATTAAAATAAAATTGAGCTGAAAACAAATTTTCCAATGCATCATTTCGCTTATTTTTCAGGATTTATGGATTCATTAACATTAGAGCAAAACATAGGGTTCTGGTTGGCCTATTTTTAACAAGTTCGATACCTGAAAGATGAAAAACAAACTTAAATTGATAATTTTTGCTAATCTCCGGCTCTGCTTGGCCTTGACCTTGAGTTGCGCGTAAAAATTATTCTGTTAAAAAATGGTATTTATCTAATTGTTTTGAAATAACGTTAAAATGATAAATCAACAGTGGTCCTTTAAGTAGCGGAAGTCGATGCATTAGAAATTACAGAATTATAAAAAAAATTGAGACAAAAAATGGGGAGGTGGAGCGCTTGGTATTTTTGCAATCATTTTCACTTTTTGTTTCATGCAAAAGTTATTTGATCTTGACAGGTCGTCATTTCCAGGTGGAAGCTTCTGACATCGGGACCATCATAATTTTGTGTTTCATAAAAAGGTCAGCAGATGCATTATTTGAAGTGTAGTGACGAGTAGCCAAAACGGCGCGTTACGGGTCGAAGATGACCAGAATTTAAAATCCTCTAGTCCTATAACGGGCTTGTTTAGCTAGTACATCAAAAAGTCTAAAGCAAGTTTTCACTCGATTTAGAATACCTATTCATTTTCATCTTCGAGTCGCAAAACTTTTGAAACTCTTGCTTTGAAAGCGTATAATCGGTTGCGTAATAGCGGGATTTTCTAAAATGGCGCCTAACACGTTGTGGTATTCTAAATTTAATTTGTTCTACACTAAATAACAATAATTGACTTGGTGAAATTTTCTCAATATGCCCAAGGATTTTTTTTACTAAACGGTGAATTAGATTACAATTAGTTCCCTAAAATTACCAACTAATTTTAGTTGCTTGTAACATTAGGCCCAATATCAGGTCCGATGGTTTTTAACGGTTCAACTTTTTAGGTCAAATTGGCTTGAGCTATCCTTAAACTTCTGCTTTTCAGACCCTTTGTAGTCGTCAATTTCAATTCGCTAACCATACCAATTGTTCAAAACACATTGGAAATAAGTTTAGTTCTACAAGAAAAAACACAATTCAGATAAGGCATATGCTGATTGTAAAATTTTCTTATTCGTTTCAAAAGTAACATCTGTAAGTACCCAAATTTCACTTCCAAAATATGGTTAGAAGCATAAAAATTAGGTGTTTTTTGTTTATTACAAACTTTGCTTTTGGCGAAAACACTTTTCTATTTTTAATGTTTAGTTTCACGTCAAAACTCAAAGTTCAACATAACAGAGGAATAAAAGTTTTCATATTTGCTTGCTATAAAATCCTTCCTTATAAATTTAAGCTCTACAGAGAGAAGATGCATTTGAAGTTGACTATTGTTAGTAACCTATTCTAATAACGACTTAAAGTAAAACTTAGCTAACTCAAAAACACTGAAGTTACAAGTACTAACCCATAACAAAGTGACAAGAACCATTACGAACACATTTGTGAAATGATTTCTACGCTAACACTCTGTATTAGCTTCCTTTCACTAGTTGCATCTCAGGTAACTAACAGGAGCAATTTACCGTGCGATAACTTAAATCTATAGTTCTTCCCGCCACTTTGCCATTTTGAGTAAAACTAAAAAAACCATCGCCCCTCTTTAATTTGAAGGTTGGTAGTTTTTTTTACTACTAATTTAACCATTTATTTGTTTTTATTCAGTTGGAGAACCAGCTTATGTATACGCCACTAACAAATCTGTACACATCGCTCTTTCGTAAGTATCTTTACTAGCAAATTTAGTTATACTTCAGTTAAGTTATTTTTTCGTTTTTATTTTCTTTTTAGTACATTTTACGTTGGAATGTTTATATACTCTTGTTTACCTTTAAATAAAGTTAGGTCTGTCAAGTGGTTTAGTGGTTATTAGCTGTCTATCTCTACTAGTCAGCCTTAGAACATGAGTTTTAATACGCGATGACCCTTATTAAAGTCTTCGTTATTAGTTTTCCAATTTTGAAATTGTCTAGCATCTCCTTGCGCATGTCAGTATGATTGTGATTAGATTAGGCTAGACAATAAAAAGATATGGAAATGATCCGATAAAGTTTCTCAGTTAGTGAGAATTCAGGAGACTGTTCTTATTAGTATTCATGTACAATAATGAGTACATGTTGCCACTCCATTACATGTTGACCAGCAGCCACGCGGGAATTTCAATTAACGCCTTCAATTTTAGATTTAGATTTAGATTTTATTACCCGCTCCCTACGGGCTCGCGCCCATGGAACGGTGGAAATGAACGGACCAAATTGT